>BPUM01000824.1:1352500-1431342 GCA_020521455.1 Prunus kanzakura
GGTTTCCAGAGGAGGATGGCACCCAAACAAACAAATCACATGCAGCATGATCTTAAAAAGAAGAAATAGTTATAATATAGTCACAAATACTTGGAAAATGCAGAGTTAGGAGGGGCAGTAAGTGTCAGACCCCATTGTCACGATACTTGAAAAACCAATTCACCCATTTGCGGCCTCAAAGAAGGGTGAAGACCAAAATAATTAGCCAAACGTTGACCAATAAAGTTATCCCACCAAAAACAAGTGTTTTTACCATCTCCAAGAAGAGAACGTATGTTGCTGAGTATATGAGGCCAAACATGCTTGAGGATGGGCCAAATAGAGGATGGGACACAAGCTGAGCGTCCCAACCTTTTTTAAGCAAATGGTGGTAGTATTCTTTATGTAAAGTGTTGTTTGAAGAGTGAAGCAATTACCAAGACCACTCCAACTCAGCATGCAATTCTCTACGACAAATAATGTGTGCAGTGATAGAATTTAGTAGCACCCGAGAGAATGAGGTAAATTAAAGGCATACATTCCTACGAAAATAAAAAGATTGCCTCTTGTTAGGTAATCTTATATTTAAACTTTAGCAGATTGTTTTTTACTAAAAATAATGACTGAGAATGCTGATGCTTTTGTAATTTTTAAAGTTTATGTGAAATTGATCTCAGACATCTGTAATTGTAGAAGAGATTCATAATTGCAATTCTAGTTTGAAAGTACTCTATCTTTCAGAAAAAGAAAAGGAAATAATTCAATATGAGATCTATCAATTCTAAGCCAACTGATCTAGATGGTGATTTATAATTTTTCTCTGCCTATGCATTGGGAGCATATAAGGCCATCTCCAATCATGGGAACCAAACCTAAATAATCCCAAATTTTAGCCCAAAACCATTCCCAACCTATGTATAGGGAGGGGTGAAATTTTGGGCTAACTGATAAATGGGGTGGTATTTGGCCCCAGATTCATGTCCGGGCAGAACTTGCCTGGGGCGTAATTTGCGGCAACCAATGAGCCACGTGAAGGACCATTAGAGGTGGGCCAAGGCTGTCGTCCACTTCCCATGCTGCATGCACCACCTGTCAAGCCCACAATAAAGTATCTGTAGCAATCCAATGGGTGTTTTCAAATGGGCTTGGTTGCACATATTAATTATTAATTATTTTTGTAAGTTATATATGAAACAAATGTGAATGTGTTTTGAAATAGGCAAAAATTATTTTTCTAAAATTTCAATTATTTTTATGTCAAAATGTTTGGAAAAATAAATCACGGAGTAATAAACAAAAATTAACTCAAGAAAAATTAACCACAAAAAAATATATATATAGAGTTAAACCATTCTTTAACAATTTAATAAAGCTGTGCTGTTAAATTTTGAGTTCAGGAAATACATGAATAATTGTATTTTGGAGGGTGAAAATTTAAGTTTAGCCCCAAATAAGTTGGAGAATGCCTAAGCATGGGAACATCCAATATTTTAGTTTCAGATTTCGCCATTAAAATGTTTCGGTAGCTTCTCATTAGCTTTGTCTCTGGTTGGCAATGCAAATATCAAGGCTAGTCTACACAAATGCTGGTGATGCCATTTTGGTGTATCCACTTGTTATGGCAGCGCATCCACGAAAAGCGGCCCAGTTTGTTGTGGGGCTCTCCAACAGCGAGCTCCATGTCCTTGAGCCTCTGGAAGATGAAGATAAATGGGGTATGTTTGTCGTTGGTTGACTTGACAGCAAGTTGGAGAGCTGCGACCCTGTGGAATCCGAGGGCATCGTCCTTGGCGTGTGATCTCTAGATAATATAGGCCTAAACATAATAATAACACATCTCTAGATAATGTATGCTATGTAGTTTAGGCATTTGCGGTAGCAAATTTTATAAATCTAAAATCAATAATGTTATGGATCCTCAACAAAATAAATTCAAAAGTTTCTTGGAAAATTTGCAGCCATTATTTCTTTTAAGTTTCAACTATTCTTTCTTCCACACTTAGTCTCTCTCTCTCTCAATGATGATCTTGACCACATTTCAACAGTCATTTTTTAGCTAAAACTCACCAATCACTCTTTCACAATTTCATTCTGGCCAAGTCAAAAATTATACAAGACAAAGAAGAAAAGAGTAGAGACGATTGATCGGGATCACTAGTTATAAGTTTAGGCTCAAGTGGGATTGAATCTCTAAGAGATATTAAAGATAACCCAATACATGATCTGATCTGCAACTAATAAGAAATCAGAGGGCATCCATTATTAATGTCAATCTACAAGCAGGAGAACCCTATGAGGGTTCATGAAATGCATATTTACTTGAGTTAAACATTACAGTCAATTTGATGAAAATTAAATTGCTTTATGTCTCAAAGGAGAATACATCTTCAAGCATCTACCTTTGCCGTTGTAGATGCATAACTTACGTTCATGTCCCTCATAGTTTTGCACTGACTCGACAACTCATATCGGAGAAAATTGATCTTTATGCTCGGTGAACAGTTCTTCAGCTTCTGAATGTGTTTATACCACAATTCTCAGACCTCTAAAGAGGCGACACATGGACGAAATAGGGAATCGGTAATGCAACATTCGGCACCCCCGTGCTGCCGAATGCATGTCTACAACAGAAATGCGTACTTACTCAAGCATAAGAGAGCCTTTCGCCGATACCACACCCTTCAGCCAGTACCACACCGGTGCCCTAGGCCTTACCGAGCATCTCTCATCTTCCAGATCAATATCTCTACCGAGGCCCAGAGCATTCCGAAGGCCCTAGACATCACTAAGTTGAGCCCAAACGTACCGAACCACTGTTTTGCATCAACAGTTTGGCGCTGTCTGTGGGAAATGAAACTAATCAGGCCACTTTCTCTATCACATGGGAACTAAATCAGTTCCTGTTTTCCTACCACCAAAAGGATTGCCGTTCGGAAGGCAAAGTGGAGCTAGCCCCGCACTATAAATCCATCTGGGCTTGGAATTGTGAATTGTATATACAGTTCAATGTTTTTCCATAAGTGCACAATTTGGTCTGAAACTCAATAACCAAACTTCTTAAATTTACTGTTCCTTCTCCATTCTTTTGAAATTGATGCTTTCATTCTTTTTGAGAAACTATATCTGGAAGCTTTCTTTCATGTATGTCACAGACTCTCAATACAAATATACACGAGGGAATTGTTTATCAAGTCTAAAAAAGATGCAAAAATTTTCATGTTCTCCCCTTCCAACAACGACAGACACATTAATCAATGGAACCCATCACAAATCCTTTTTGAGTTCTTAGTGATCATTAAAAGGTTCCCAACCCCCAGCAGTATGCAAAACTGAAGATTATGACCCCACTTTCAACCTAACCCTCTTCATCACGCAAAATCAATCAAAGATCAGGAATGTATCCACTTTCTTTGATCAAGGTGTGAGAATTTAAACTTGCATAAATTATGTCTGATTGAAGGTGGAATGTGTCTCCGGCAATGAAACAATGGACCTGGCTTTTAACAACTATCCAACTTACTCCGGGAGGCTTTTCTAAACCCTTTTCCCTGAGCCCTGTTCTTATCTGCCTCACCTCCATCCACAGACCTCTGTAGCATATATATTAGATATCAGAACATAATTCCCTGCATTCATCGGTTCTAATTCAACAAGTTTTTCAAATATGGTTCCAGCTAAGTTCGTGGCAGAATGAAGTCGACAAGCATTGAGCAAAGCTCTCCACACTGATGCATCTGATTCAATAAACTCTCTACCTTCATCTAAGCGGCCTGCACGAGCAAGAAGGTCAACCACACAACCATAGTGAACAAGCTCAGGTGATATCTTGAAATCACGTACCATAGTGTGGAAAAGCTGCAATCCCGTCTCTATCAAACCAGAATGTCTGCAAGCAGATAGAACAGCTACAAAAGTTGCCCCATTTGGTCGAAAACCATCTTCTAACATTTGTAAGAACGCATGAATAGCATCATGTCCATGACCGTGCATGCTGTACCCAGTAATCAAGGCATTCCATGAAATAAACTTCCACTTTGGTAAAGTTTTAAACATCTTTTCAGCATTTTGTGTCAATTTAGGAAAATATAGAGGAGAATGAGTAGAGAGAGTGGAGAGTGTAGAGAAAATGAGAGCTGCACATATTTTTCTGATTTCAACTTCTTGTTCTTTTCTATTTCTTCTTAATCATATATACAACCAATTGCTTACCATCACTATACAAGAAAGACACGGACAGACAAGGAAAACAAAGTCCCTAAAACAAGGTCCATAAAACAAGGACCCCTCAAGACAAGAAAGTGTGTAAAGTCCATAAAACAAGAACTCCTCAAGACAAGAGAGAAAGTGTGTTTCTACTTTGTGTTTCCACTATGTGTTTCACAACCACAAGATGACAACTGCTAACATTTTGCATGCTACCACTTCTTGCATACATTGATATAAAAGCATTTGCAAGAGACAAATCAAAACCAAATGAGAATTGCCTCCGATTTGCATAAGCATGCAAGCATTGACCTAGAGGCAGAGAGGCAAGCTGGGTACATGATGATAGAATATTTATGATTGTCACAGAGTTGGGTTTCACTTCTGAAACCATATGGTTAAAGAGTAACTGAGCTTCACCAATTTCGTTGTTTTTTATGTAACTTGCAATTAAAGCATTCAATGAGATCACATCCCTACTGGGACAGCCCTCAAATAGAGTCCTAGCTGCTGCTTCATCACCACAATTCATGTACATATCTGTTCGTGCAGTGTTCAAAGATAGGTCAGCTTCAATACCATGTTTTATCACAAAACCATGAATTGCTCGCACTATATTTATACAAGTTTCATCTTCACAAGTAGCAAGGATAGATATTATTGTGTGTGAGTTAGGTTTGATGTCAGATTCTCACATCACCCCAAATATTTTCCATGCTTCATCTTGCAATCCATTGCAGGCTAGTGCCCTGATCAGAGTGTTCCATGAGATAATATCTGAATATTTCATCTCAGCAAAAACCTTCCGAACAGATTCAACACAGTTAAATTCAGCATACATACTCAACAATGTATTTCCTAGAGAAGCATCTGTTAGATTTCCTTAGTTATATAATCTAGATCTTTCACACAAACATGTAATACATATAAAGACATGGAAGACATACCTGGAGCCATCTTCCTTGAGTACACAGCTTCTGAACTCATCCTATCTGTAGCACAGCAATCCTAGCAATTTATCAGGGACGGCTCAAGAACTTCTGCTCTCTCTCAGAATCTGTTTCAGCTCTCTCTTTATGATGAGAATAGGTTTAGAGAACGTGTCTGATGAGAGCAGGGCCTTAAGCTTATATAGGGCTAGGTCAAGTCGTCTCTACTCATCACCGAGGGCCGACTTGACTAATCTTCCAAGCCCACTTAATCGGTTCACGCAAAAGGGAAACAAAAATAGGACTCCTTAATAGGCCCTAAAACCTTTCCTTATTTCACAAGGTTTTGGGCCTCAAGGTACAACTTAATTTAAACCCTTATCAAACCTGATGTGACTTAGTATCTAGTGCACTGATCTAATTAGGAAAACATAACATTCTCCCACTAGATCAAGCACTAGAATACTAAGCTTCTGTATTCCGAAAGGTTTGATAATCTTTATTGGCCATGAGTTTAAAACAGTTAAGTCCTTCCCCTCAAGCTACCGTGAAGAGTGATTAGACAAAACGAACTATAGAAAAACACTGCTCTCTTTATTAAAAACAGCCCATCTATAATCACATAATGCAATCTCAAAACACATGAAGCACCTACAACGTGAACCTTAATATGTACTGATCTTTAATGTGAATCTTTATGCAATTTCAGTACAAGTACCCCTTTACGACTTAGCAAGAGTCAATCCGCAATGTTAATTAAAACAACAGTATCTCAAAAGAGACCATAAACTCACATGCATAAACAAAAATTGCATAATAAGTTTAAACAGCTAAATAGTCAAAATGGTAGAATTTAATAAAACTGTCAACCAAATTAACAACCATAAATGCAAATCCCTCAATCCAGAAAACAGTAAAATAAACAAACTAGTAAATATCATAATGAGAACAAGACTCCCACTAGATTGCAGCATCAAAACTAGGAAATAATCCCATGCTCTCAACATGTCTCAGAAAAGCTTCTGAAGGCAAAACCTTTGTGAATGGATCTGCAATCATGTCTTGAGTTCTAATATGATCAAACCTGACTAGTTTATCCGCCACCTTCTCCCTCACTATTAAATGTTTCCTATCAATATGCTGAAGTCCAGACGACATCTTATTGTTCATGCAATGAAAAACAACCGCAGTGTTGTCATTAAATATCTGTATTGGTCTAGAAATCGAGTCCACCACCTTAATGTCTTTAATAAAATTCCTTAGCCATACTGCATGAGAAGTGGCTTCATAGCAAGCTATGTATTCTGAAAACATGGTTGAACTCGAAACACCAGCTTGTTTAGCACTCTTCCAAGCAACAGCTGCTCTTGCCATCTTGAAAAGAAAACCTGAAGTAGAGATGTAATCATCCTCTCCTTTTCCAAGATTTGCATCAGCATAACCAACAAGCTCTAAATTCTCTGTGCGTCTGTAAATCAACATATAAGCCTTTGTTCTTTGTAGGTACCTTAGAATCTTCTTTCCAACTATCCAATGTTGCATTCCCAGATTTGACTGAAATCTCCCCATCTTGCTAATGCACAAGGCTAGGTCTGGCCTTGTACACACTTGTGCATACATAATGCTTCCAACTAGAGAAGCGTATGGCTTGTTCCTTATCTCATTTTCTTCTTCTTTATTCTTAGGGCAATGCTCTTTCTTTAAATCTCCTTTAGCTAACGGAACTTTCTGTCCAGAACACATACTCATGTCAAAACGCTTGACTACCCTCTCAATGTATGTCTTCTGTGATAAGCCCAAAAGACCTCGAGCTCGGTCTCTCTGAATTTCAATGCCCAACACAAAAGCAGCTTCTCCCAAATCCTTCATCTCAAAATTATCTGAAAGTAGCTCCTTGGTGTCCTTTAGTAAATTGTGGTTGTTTGTAGCCAAGAGTTTGTCGTCGACCTACAGCACTAGATAAATCGGCTCCCACACTTCTTCAAATAAATGCACTGGTCAGCTATGTTTTCTTCAAAACCATAAGATGAAACAGTTTGGTGAATTTTGAAATACCACCTCCTGCTTGCTTGCTTTAGTCCATAAATTGCCTTACCAAGTTTGCAAACCATATGCTCTTTTCCCTCCTTTGCAAAACTTTCAGGTTGCCTCATATAATTTTCTTCTTCGAGATCACCATTCATGAAGGCAGTTTTGACATCCTTTTGATGCAAAAGTAGGTCAAAATGCTCCACCAAAACCATAATGATGCGGAAAGAATCTTTGGTGGAAATTGGAGAAAACGTCTCAGTGTAGTCAATTCCCTCCCTTTGGGTAAATCCTTTGGCTACCAATCTAGCCTTAAATCTTTCAATTCTTCCATCTTTATCCTTCTTTGTCTTAAATACCCATTTCGAGCCTACCAACTTCTGGCTCTTATGAGGTTCAACTAATTCCCATACTTGATTATTCTTCATGCTTTCAAGTTCATTCAACATCGCTTCCCTCCATTTGTCTGCATTCTAACTCTCTATTGCCTTTTAAAAAACTTGTACAATCAGTCTCAACAATTCGGGTACCATAATTTGGATAATAAAATCTAAAACCCTTGGACCTTGCGGGATAACCTATAAAATGGCAGCTAATCGTTTTAGGATCAAGCTTATTCTCTTGAGGGTTATAGATTCTAGTTTCAGTCTTGCAACCCTATACAGGAGATGTCTTAGGCTAGGCTTTCTGGTAGTCCAAAATTGAAAAAAGTGTCTTAGGTACGGAGTTACTAGGCACTCTATAGTTTGTTGTTTTGATCGCCTCTCTCAAAAAACGTAGGCAAAACAGATTTAGAAATCTCGCTAAGAACCATGTCCTTCAAAGTTCGATTTCTTCTCTCAGCCACGCCATTCTGTTGCGGAATCCTTGGCGTTGTGTACTGAGCAACTATTCCATTTTTCTTGTAAATACCTTGCAAAAGGTCCAGCAAGTCGTCCTCCTTCATCAAAACGTCCATAATATTCACCCCTTCTGTCTGACCTCACAATCTTTATCTTTTTCTCAAGCTGTCCTTTTACTTCAGTTTGGAAAATCTTAAACATTTCAAAAGCTTGAGACTTTTCTGCTATGAGATACAGATAACCAAAACGAGAGTGATCATCTATAAAGTAATGAAATAACGATTTCCATCAATTGTTTGATGAGGGAACGGTCCACAAATAACTGTGTGGATGATTTCTAAGAGATCATTACTACGAGTCGCACATTTCTTCTTAGTCTTAGTGAGCTTTCCTTTAACACATTCAACACAAATTTCGTCATCACCAAAAGTCAGTGATGGCAAGATTTGTTCCTTAACTAGAATTTTCATTCTTTCTTTTGAAATGTGCCCTAAACGTCTATGCCATAACCTAGTGGATGTTCCTTCACTTCTAATCTTTTTCTCACTAGATTTGGCTATTAAAACTTCACCATCTTTATTGTAATTGAGACAATATAATCCTCTTTTATTGTCCTTGAATTTTGAGATACAAACATTTTAATTAAATCCAAAATAAAACCAAGTCTTAATAATCTTGAAACATAAATTAAATTTCTCTTTATTTAGGGTATAGAAACTACATCATCCAACTCTAAAATAGATCCTGAATCCAACTTAAAACAACTACTCCAATAAAATTCAATTAAAACAACAGGCAGCTATCTAATCCTCCTTGTCACAACGTGCCGCCGCCGCCATGAAAGTGTTGTTCTCCTTAGCAGGGAATGGGTCAAGTATCGCTATCTCCCTATTAGTGGTGGCATCAAAAAACTCAACATATGATTCAGGTTGGGGCGCAGGTTTCACAGAATGCACTAGGAGATTCTTGTATCGAAGTAGCTTATTGATATTTCTTCCTCTCCCATAAGCGCATACACTTCATAGCGATCCTAAGACTTTTGAGACTGTCCTTTGTCGCCGTGTATATCCTTATGGGTCCTCCATATGGTTGACGATTTCGCTGCGCCTTAACCCTTTTCCGCTCCAGCTCATCTTTGTGCCGCTTCTTAATTAGCTCTACTAAATTCTTTACTAGAATACCATTCGTGACAAGTTGACACGAGTGACACCTATCAAAAGCCAATTGTTTCCCCTTTTTTCCCAAACTTTTGGAGTTGTTCTACAAGATATATAAACGAACAAAACATGAGTGAAATCATAATTGATCTCATTCATTCCGAGAATATCCTTAAAATCAAACTTCCATCTTTTGAAGATTTGACTAGTGAGTGTTTCAATTTCGCGAGAAATTGATCGAGGGAGTGATCATAACTGTAAGGATTTGCAAACGAAAGCATATTACATATTACTTTCCTAGAAACCGATTCTCAATTTGTTAAGAGAAAACAGTTTAATTTCATTCACAAAACTAACAAATAATACATGCAAGCGTCTTTAGTTAAGTATCACACCTTTGTGGCAAGAGATTACTTATAGCTTACACAAATTACATGTTATCTTGTGCCATCACAAATAAATTACATGACAGATTCTATTTGTTAAAGAAACTTATCAAGCAATTTAGGTATGATGCAATTTTTGGTTATTTTCTTTAGGGTTTGAGTTTTTAGGTTTGGTTTTGTTATGAAAAGTTTGTTGATTCTCAGAACAAAAGCAAACATATATCTGGCTCAGAAAAATAACCAAACAAAACATAGTTCTACAAGGAAAAACCCTAAAATTGCAGTGAATAGTGTTTCTGCGTGAACAGTATTCCTGCTGTGAACAGTATTTCTGCCGTGAACAGTACTTTAGGGGTTCTTAGTGTCCGTTTTTGACGCAAAATACCTTTCTGAATAGGGAAAGACCTAATTAACACAACACACAGCTTTGCTGTGATATATAGGCATTTTTAGGGTTTTAAGGTGATCTGCTAGGTCAAAAAACGTGTTTAAAGTTTTGAAAATATGAAAACCGAATCAAAACATGCTTTTTCCAGATTCTTTAATATTCTCAATATTTCAGAAAACATGTTCAATCAATTTTCAAAAAAATTAAACATAACCAAAAATAATATAGCATAACCAAATATGTAAACAGATATGTAAACAGATTAGGCATGCTTACACAATGATTACAGATATGTGTGAACAACCTGGCTCTGATACCAACTGTTAGATTTCCTTAGTTATATAATCTAGATCTTTCACACAAACATGTAATACGTATAAAGACATGGAAGACATACCTGGAGCCATCTTCCTTGAGTACACAGCTTCTGAACTCATCCTATCTGTAGCACAGCAATCCTAGCAATTTATCAGGGACGGCTCAAGAACTTCTGCTCTCTCTCAGAATCTGTTTCAGCTCTCTCTTTATGATGAGAATAGGTTTAGAGAACGTATCTGATGAGAGCAGGGCCTTAAGCTTATATAGGGCTAGGTCAAGTCGTCTCTACTCATCACCGAGGGCCGACTTGACTAATCTTCCAAGCCCACTTAATCGGTTCACGCAAAAGGGAAACAAAAATAGGACTCCTTAATAGGCCCTAAAACCTTTTCCTTATTTCACAAGGTTTTGGGCCTCAAGGTACAACTTAATTTAAACCCTTATCAAACCTGATGTGACTTAGTATCTAGTGCACTGATCTAATTAGGAAAACATAACAGCATCCATTTTCATCCCACTCTTTCTTGCAAGAGCATGCGAACTTTTACCGTTCCTCAAGCCATCAGCTAAATCTTCACATACCGACAACATTATAACAATAGTTCTCTCGTCTTCTCTGATTCCTTCTATTCGCATTTTAGAAAACAAGCTCAAGGCTTCCTCATAAAAGCCATATTCAATGCATGCAGATATCATGGAATTCCACAGAGCAACATCACGGCTGGAGACAAATTCAAATAATTTACGTGATAGCTTGAAACATCCACACTCACTGTACATATTCAGCAATGCATTTACTATGAACAGATCATCACTGTAACTATTCTTAATAGCCATTTGATGAATTTGCCTGCCTAATTCAATAGATCCAATTCCTGCACAGGCCTGAATAACAACCAACATTGAAACATAGTCAAACTTAACCCCTTCCACAAGCATCTGTACAAAAAGCTTCAAGGCCGTCAAGTACTCTCCAATTTCAACATACCCTGTAATTATTGCATTCCAACTGACAATGTTCCTCACAACCATCGAATCAAACGTAAGGCGTGTTGTTTTAATGTCGAATCTCACATAAAACCCTATCAAAGCAGTACCCACATGAGCATCCAAATCAAAGAGACCATTCCTCAAGGCATAGCCACGCATCTCCTGTCCGGACCTTAACTCTGAAACCTCCCTGCATGCTGAAAGCAATGCAACCACAGTACGCAAATTGGGTTTCAATCCCTCATTCTGCATCTGCATAAACAACGATATAGCCTCCTTGTAACAACAACACCTCACATACCCATGTATCAAAGCATTCCACAAAACCACTTGGTATCTGCCAAAATTTTCAATGAGAAACACCACAACAACAGGAAACATATAATTTATAAAGTTCCTTCAAATACAAACCTTTCCATATAGGTTTCATTAATCAATGGAACCCATCACAAAGCCTTTTTGAGTTCTTAGTGGTCATTAACAACTCCTCTGCTTTATTTTAGCGTATGATGTGACTCGGAGAGACACCTTTACCAACTTATCAGATGTATGGGCTAAAGAAGTGGAGCTCTACTCAACTAATAAGGACTGTGCCAAGATGCTTGTTGGAAATAAAGTCGACAGAGTAAGTTTCAAATCCTCTATGTCTACTGCTTAAAAACTTGATCCCAGAAAATGAACAAGAAGTGATCGATGGTCCTCAACTTAGATAAAAAAAAGTTATAGGGAATTTGTCTCTAGCAGTAAGTCGACAGCCAGCAAAGGTCTTATTACTTAGCTCCATGCTCTTCATTGTGTTTGTGTGTTTTGAGTGCTCACACATAGAAAACCAAGACTCTTGATTTGAAGTGATGAAATTTAGCGCAACTTTCGTTGACCTCCATCTTACCTGTGCCCTTCATCCCTGCCAGACTCATATGATGATGACATGGCATGATTAAGGGGTACCTGCAGGCTCTCTAACATATTTGAGAAATCAAACCATTGCTAGTTGGACATGTATTCAGTGCTCACACACACCCTGAACCAGTATCTTAGTCTGCATAATACTGGTCAACATGAGTGTGATTTTTCTAGTAGTAAATCCTCATGAAGCCTAGGATCGTTATTAAATGTTCCATGTAGCCAAACACTTTTGCGGTCTCTTGAAGCATGTTATGCCAGTCACAAACTTCTTTTAGGTTTCATTTGTGTAATTTTCTTTTTAATCCTTTATAAATTTATTAAAGCCAAAATTTACTTGTTGAAAAGACGAGGCCTTTTTTTATTATCTCAATCTATTGAATAAGTTAAGAAAGAAATTCTATATGATTTCAGGAATCTGAAAGGGCTGTAAGTAGAGAAGAGGGGCTTGCTCTTGCAAAAGATCTTGGATGTTTGTTTCTTGAATGTAGCGCTAAAACTAGAGAAAAAATGTGGAGCAATGCTTCGAAGAGCTAGCATTAAAGGAACTTTCGAGAAAGTTTTGATAATTTCAGAACTGAAGTTCTTACGCAACTTCATCCCTACAAACTTGTTGATATAATTTTTGTTGTCGTATTGCTAAGAACTTAAGATCGAAAGCAGTTGTCATGGGATTAGGGAGATGATTGAGATTATCTGAACATATGTGACATTTTGTTCTGTTCTCAATTCTAACGAACTGGAATTCTGTAACAGATAATGGAAGTTTCTAGTCTCCTGGAAGAAGGTTCAACTGCAGCAAAGAGAAATATTTTGAAGCAGAAACAGGAAAATCAAGCACCTCCTAGCGGCGGTTGTTGCTCGTAAAATGCCGCCATTTGCATTGCACCTTATATGAAGCTTGACTCACATCATGAACAGATCATGTATATGTAATTTCCATTTTTTTTCCTCTTACTGCTGGTGTCTAGTTATTGAGTTGCATAAGTGTTTGTTTCATTTAAAATAGACAAATTGCCACTCAAATAGCATTCATATAGCTTGTGTAAATGTGCTTTCCCTGTTTTTCAGCCATGTTATGAAACCAGAATTGCTTGTATTTTTCACATAAGAAAAAAAAATTACATGAGCTCTTTCTCTGATTCATATGCTCATCACAATACTACTCAGCTGTTATCTCCAGATTAACTATATCCTAAAAGCTAGAAATTTTTGTATTGCAACATTTAATACATACACATGGACATGTTGGGATGCTGCAATTTGAAGGACCCACTTAAAGATACATAATACAATGTGCCATAAGTTTTCTGAATATTTCTACATGTTATGTTATGCAAGATCATTTATCGGTTGAGAAATCAAATTGAAAATTTAAAGATATATTATATCGATTATCTTATTTTAGCCCTTCAAATAAGCGGATGTCATACTCAGAAAATGAAAAGTAAAATGAAAATGTTTTAGGTTTCTAAATCAGAATTATGATCTTCAAAATTATAGATGTTTGAAGATCTAATTCAATGTTACCAAAATGATTGGATGGATTTTCTAAAATTAAATTGTAAACTAAACAATAATTAGTTGCCCTCTTATCCCTTATTTTGTTATTACAAACGTTCTAAATCCACTTTTAATTTTGGGAAATGGAAAAGAAAGCAAGTTAAAAGAGTGTATTAATGGAAAATAGTTTTTCTTGGCCAAAATTAGTAGAAAATAGTTTAATAAGATATGAATAAGGGGAAATGGAACATGATGGTGAGTTTTATTGCGGTTTTGCATGTGATGCACATGTTGGACTTGATGTTCTGGGAGCCGAACTCACTGCAATGCGGGAAGGTTTGTTAATGGCTTTGTGGAGAGGTTACCAAAATTTTCTTTTGGCTTTTGATTCTCAAGAGGCAGTGCCGCTTGTTACTTCATCTGGCGAATGTTGGAGCAATCTAGGCAATTTGGTTGAAGATGTGAGGAATCTATTGGTGCATTTGCAAGTGCATGAAGTGTTTTATCAACCTCACAAAGGGAATGAAGCGGCGCACCTTTTGGCTCACTTCGGCTTACGTGAACGGCGGCGATTGTTTTGGGCTGGTTTACACTGGTGGCAAATAGAGAAAATGCTTAGTGTTTTTTTAGGGACGTGTGTGGTACTCTTTTTCCTCAACTTGGAGTTTTCAAGGCAAGGTTTTATGAGGTCACCCTAGGTGCACCTCCTTTCTCCAGTTTTTCTTGTTGTTTCTTGAATGTTATTTTGATTGTTTCAGAAGAAGTAATGAAGGTTGTTTATTTGATCAAAAGATAAGGGGAAATGGTAATGCTAGTAACAAATATTTGTTTCAATTATCAGCAGGAAATAGTTGTCAATGTAAAAATAATTTGATTTGCGTGTGCTTTTAGTAAATAAATATTTTATATCAATTATATGGTGGAAAGAAGAATTTTATAGGTGTAGATAGCAATGTTCGAAAAATAGCTAGGCGGTAGGGGGGAACCTAGCGCCTAGAAGAGTAATTGGGCTAGGCCTTTTTTTAAAAAATAATTATTTTGTATTATAAATTATAAATTTATACCAAAATTATGCAAAATAAAAGGATATATAAATTATAAAAAAAACCATAATTGATATAAAACATGGGAAAAAGTTACTACAAAGAAAAATACTTGAAATGAAACGCTAGGCCTCTAACTCTTCCTCCTCCTCTCCATATCCCTCCAAGATTAGGTTTTATTTAAAGTCAGGAAATAAAAAATATAAATAAATAAAAAGGACCCAACCTGCCTAGGCCGCCTAGGCGGATTTTATTTTATTTTATTTATTTTTATTTGTTGGACGATTTTTCGAACACCAAGATAGTAACTCGGTTCTGTTTGTATCTTATCCAAACCCCTGAAAATCCACCAAAATCGCGCCAATATAGCAGATACTTTGATTTTTCTCCTTCCCGTTCCACTCACAGTTGCAAACTCAAAAGAGCTTCTCAGGCGAAGCAATGGCGGTGCCTCTCTTCAACCTCGCCCCCAATCTTACCAACTCCGAGTCTGATTCTTTGGCCCTCCCTCTCATCCTCAAATACAAATTCATTCTTCGCGCAGGGACGATGACTTTCGGCAAGCAAAACACGTTTCCGGAGTCGTTTGGCCTCCTCGACCAAGCTTTCCTGTCCGACACCAATTTCTTCGACTCTACATAAATGTATCCAGTGGTTCAGCGAGCCCAGACTCAGGGTCAGGGTAGGAGCGAGGAGCATCGTTTTGGCCACCAAGGTTGTAAAGCAGCTGTGAGAGTATCAGTTCATGCTAACAATGGTGTGCCAGCTTGGTTTTCACTTCTGATCTGTGAAATTTTTTTCTAATATATTACAGGTACCGTCTGGGAATATGACTTGGATACGAGATGGCCCCAAGTGTTTGAATGCCAAGAATATCACCGAGGCCATTGACGGCAGGTTTGGTAAAGCAAACAGACCCGCCCTGGTGCCCAGACCCGCCTAGACCCGCCCAGGCCGCCTAGGCGCCGCCTAGATCCGCCCAGACCGCCTAGGGGCCGTCCAGATCCGCCCAGGCCGCCTAACTACGAGTTCGAGTCTCTGTCCGTGGCTACCATGGCGTCCAATTTACGTATGTTTCTGATTTTGCAATTTTTTTTTTGTTTGTTTACATGAAAAATGATTATCAGAGAGTTTCTTCTAGGGATCTTTAAGATTTTATAACAAGAAGGTTGTTGCTCTTGAGTTTGCAAGCTTCGGTGATACACCAACTTTTGTGGAAGCTACGTCTTGGGCAAATGCAACTCCCCTGTATCTAAGGAGGTTGTTGAGCAACATTGCTTGGGAAAATCCAGCTGCTCCGTCCCGATTAACCGCAACCTTTTCTTGAAGAACATTACTGATGGTTGCGCAGATATCCAGAAAACAATTTCACATTACTCTAAATTTACAGATTGACATGAAACCGCCCCTGTGGGTGAGAAAATGATGGTCATACCTTTTCACTGGTTTTGTTTCAATGTCATGTTTACGTCTTATTGGTATGATGCCCAGTGGTTATTATTATTTTTTTAAAAGTCAATATATTAAGCCAAACTCTATAACCCTGTGGAAAGAAATTGAATTCGAGACAACAAGTTGTTTTTTCGTAGGCTATCTAGAGAGGACCAAAGGGTATAGGTTTTATAGTCTAGGTCACACCACAAGGTTTGTTGAAACTGGGAGGGCAATTTTCATAGAGAATGATGGAGAAATTATAGAAGAAAGAGACCTTGATGTTGAAGAAGTAATAGAGAATATAGATACAAGAAATAAAGAGGACTTCACAACCTTGCCAGCTGATATTTTTCAAAGCATGACACAAGAAATGCAACGTCAACAATTAACACCAGAAGCACTCAACACTACAACACCAATGCACATTGAACCTGAAAATCCAGAACAAACTCAAGAGGTACAGCAAGCACAAGAAAATGTGGAGCCGAGAAGGTCACAAAGATCTAGAAGGTCTGCAATCCCAGCTGACTTGTGTCATATATTTGCAAGAATCTGAGCATGACATGAGTCAACAAGATGATCCATGTACCTTTAAGCAAGCAATGAACAGTGATAAAAATGAAGAATGGCTTGCTGCAATGAAAGCAGAATTGGATTCTATGAGAAAGAATGGAGTATGGAAATTAGTAAATTTGCCTACCTATTGGTTGTAAATGTATTTACAAAACAAAGAGAGACTCAAGAGGTTGTATAGAGACACAAAGCCAAGTTAGTTGCAAAAGGCTTCACATAACAAGAAGGGATAGATTTTAATGAAATGTTTTCTCCAGTATCAACTAAAGATTCATTTCGAGTTATTATGGCAATCGTGGTACACTTTGATCTATCACTTCATCAAATGGATGTCAAGACTGCATTCTTGAATGGAGAACTCTATGAAGAGATTTACATGAAGCAACCTCAGGGATTCATTCAAGAAAGGAGAGAAAATCTTGTCTGCAAACTTAAGAAGTCGATTTATGGTCTAAAGCAAGCATCTAGGCAGTGGTATCTCAAGTTTGATGAAGTTGTTAGATCTTATGGATTCACTGAAACACCTGTTGACGAGTGCATTTACATTAAAACCAGTGGGAGACATTTCATGTTCTTAGTTTTATATGTTGATGACATTCTTATTGCAAGAAATAGCCTTACCCTTTTACATGACACCAAAGTTCTTCTGCAGAAATCTTTTGATATGACAAATCTTGGAAAGGCTACTTATGTTCTAGGCATTGAGATCATAACGGACAAGGAGAGAGGTCTGTTAGGAATGTCACTGAGAGGGTACATAGAGAAAGCACTCAAGAGGTTTAACATGGCAGATTGTGCAGGTGGGAGTGTACCTATGACAAAATGAGACAAACTTAGTCAAAGGTAGACTCCATAGAATGATATTGAGAGGCAAGACATGCGAGACAAGCCTTATGCTTCCTTGGTGGGCAGTCTCATGTATGCACAAGTCTGTACAAGGCTAGACATTGCTTTTCCAATAAGTGTTTTGGGGAGATTTCAGTCGAACCCTAGACAAGCACATTGGGTGGCTGGAAAGAAGGTATTGAGATACTTACAAAGAACAAAGGATTGCAAGTTAGTTTACAGGAGGATTCAAAATTTAGAATTAATTGGATATGCAGATGCTGACTTAGGAGGATGCGTGGACACAAAGAGATCCACTTCAGGTTTTGTTTTCTTAGTTGGAGGAGGTGCTGTTTCATGGAAAAGTGTCAAGCAATCTTTCACAGCTGCATCTACAATGCAAGCAGAATACATTGCTTGTTATGAAGCAGCTTCATAGGCTATTTGGCTCAGAAATCTCATTAGGAGTCTAAGGGTGGTGGATTCAATTGAAAGGCCTATTTTAATCTGGAATGACAATACTGCAACTATTTTCTTTACAAAGAGTAACAAGAGATCTTCATGTAATAGGCATCTGGACTTCAAATATTACATGGTTAGAGAAAAAGTTAGGAGAGATCATTGTTGAGCACACGGACACTCATTCCATGATAGCAGACCCTTTGAACAAGGCATTGCCTACTACTATTTTTCATGGACATGTCAAGAACATGAGATTGTTACCTGGTTTTGATATGCTTGATTAGTGGGAGTAGTTTGCTGTTTACTAGTTTTTGTTGTTCTTACAGACTTTAACTACCAATTCTTTTCAACTATTTTAATGAAACATTTTCAGTTTTCCTATGTTGCTGTATGGTTGTGTTGAATGATTGGTATTATTTATAAGTGAATCAGGTAGCTTGTTCTTATGCAGTTTTAGCTAGCTATACATACACTGCAATGAACAAATTCACGAAAGAATTGTTATTTGAGATCTTGGTAGTCTCTTAAAGAGGGCATGAGAATGAACATGGTTTTACTGACACATATGTTTATGTCATGTTCATTTAGAGCTCCAATCTTGACGGCAGCTACATGTGATTTAGAGAGCTTTGATGTGTGGTTATAAAGGCCTTAAGCTATATTGCTTGATGTCTTGATAGTTCCATTTTATCTCTTTTAATTGACAGTGGCCTATATAGGATAAATTATTGTTTTTAAACTCCATAGTACTGATAGTGATTTGTGTTAAACTCTCAAAGATCATGAGACCAAGTGGGAGAATGTAAGACACGTTTGTATCTTAACTCACTAAGTGTGGTCTGATAATTGGATTGAAGTTTTAGAGTTTCATAGTTATAATTTTAAGAAATTTTGTCGAAATTTCTGTTTGGTCGGTAACAGAAAGGGTATCGGAAAGAAAATTTATATTTTTAGTGTAATTTGTTTTTGAAATTTTGTGTCTAGCTGCTGAGAATAGCGTGAGGAAACAACAATTTGAATTTGTTTATTTGGTCATTTTTGCACTTTTGAACCTTTGTACTATGTTTGAGAATAGTGTTGTTTTGATTTTATGAAGAAAAAATAAAATTGGGTTTTGTGTTTTGGTCAAAGAATTAAGGCATTTTATGATTTTTTTTTCTTTTTCTTAATTTTAAATTTAGACTATTGAGCACGATTCCAGAGTTGTGCTTATGTGATAGCTATTAAAAAAAAATTTGTCTAATCAGCTTTTCTGAAGTCTAATCAGCTTATCAGAACAAAAGCACGAACTCAATACCTCTGTCACGAATCACGAAATTGTGGTTTAGGAGCAATGAAAACCCCTATAGAGGAAACTGACAACCAAATCTTGGTTGCACCGTGGCTATTAGAAATAAAAACAAATATTTGTGCCCTTAAACTCAATGAACACAAAATAAAATAGCGTCCTATGAGCATTTTTTTAGTAGTGAATTGACCAACAATAATAGAATAAAATAACAAAAAGGGTTGGGCCAAGTGTTCCTTCCTTAGACTTGGATATACGGATTGATCACATTTTGGGAGCTCATGGGGCTTGGTTCCTCATGGACAAAACGATCCCTTCAGCTGGATTTATGCTTGTATAATCTTGGAATGTTTCAATTATATTTCATTTGATTTGTAACAACGAGTTCTAAAGTATTGAACGCAATTAGATTTTGGGTTTATCTTGTTGGTTGATATTGAGATATTGATGAAATGTGAAAACTAGTTGATATAATGCTTAAATGTGTAAATATTCAACTTGTTCAATATATTTTAAGTAATATCCGAAGAAACTGATCCTAATTAATCATGCGCTTCGTGCAACTTAATGTTTTTCATTTTTTTTTGTGCAATTGTATTTCTGATGTGTTTGTTAATCAAAAGCTTTTAAATGCGTTTAGGATTATGTTTCCTCCTCTAGGTATATTGTATATTGTTCATATTGAGCATAAGCATGGTGGAAATTTTTTTTTAGCTACCAAACGAAGATAGAAGTAAAACATGTAATAAATTTACCCAAAAAATAAAAAATGCATGATAAAATGACATTAAAAGAACCCCCACCTGCGAACAGGGTCTAGCTCATATGAAAAGGGCCTTGACTTACTTACAGACAAGAGATCTTAGATTCGAACTCCCATGACATCTTAGTTATGTACGTGTGTGTGAGAAACCCCCCTCCCTTATAGTTTAGACTATCACTTGTACTAAAAAAATAATAAGACCTCCACCTCTCCTCAGTCCTCAGTCCCCACAAAGTTTGATGAAAACATACCCACACCAAAAAGGCACAATGCCTTCTCAATGGAGGGTTTGCAATCATTTTCATGAATCATGAAGAAGATGCTAAAAGATGGCAAATCCTTACCCTAATTAACTTCACCCTCGACCATTTGGTCTTATATTAATAATTTAAAATGGGTCCCCCTTTCCATATTAAAAGCAGGCAATGGGTACCCAAGGGGTTTGGTGTAGTGGAAATAACCCATATAAGGGTCCAAAGAAGTCCAAGGTTCGAACAGGCGGCACCACACAAGTTGTGTAAATAAATCCCCTGGGGAAAGCTTTCCCTTAACCTGTGCCCGGCTCAGAGAGGTGACACTCCTGCCACCTATTTTCATCAAAAAAAAAAAAAAAAAGCGGGCAATGGGCTCTAGGCACAAAACGAGAAACATGTGCTTGCTTTTCCGCCTTTCCAACCTACCTACCACCTGCTTTCCCATTATTTTCACATTTTCTTGGGATAAATGTGACTTCATTTTCCCGGCAATATTATGTGTTTTTATATCATCATGCAACAAGCTATTTCTTACAAGTGTGGATTTGATGATTTACTACTTTGTGTCACGGTTTTTGGAGCTTCTCTTAAAAGATAAAAATAAGAAAAGAAAAAGGGGGGAAAAGAAAGAAGACTAAAATATGAAGAATTGTGTCTATTCATAGCTATGCAAATTGCAATGAAGTTGAAAGCAATTTATGGGACCAAAAATCAGAATGGACCACCATTCTACAAGATAAATATGTTGATCTTTATCACCAAAAAGAAAAAGAAAAAAAAAACAAAAAAAGAGACCTAAAGTTCTCGCCACTAAATGTATTTGCGATGAGTATTACGTATCGTCACATTAGTTGCCATTAAATGTATATTTATTTATTTTTATATTTTTATAACATATATATATATATTAAATCACACAAATCCAACAATGATTTAATATAATGATAATGCTCACCACCAAAATGAAAAGAACTCATATAGCGAAAGCACATGATCGCTCACTTAAAAGTTGTGATATGTGTGTGTGAAAATTTACTATTGCTTCTTGTGATCTTGCATACGTCTTTTTCACTTTTAATTTCTACTGACCCAAAGTAATAAAGTAAAGTAAAACCCTTTTTATTTTTTATTTTGGCAAATGTTATATATATATATCAAATGTTACATATGCTTTGAAAATTATTTCTCAGACTAGTTAATCACGTGCATATATGAAAGTGCAAAAGCGTAAAAAAGATGGCTTTCAATAGGAAAAGTCTTGCTCTCAACATTCATATTTAAATAATATTCATATCAATTATCATCACTCATTAAGAATTATTATATTATAGGTCGATTGTAAGCTACAATGTCTCATTGTTTTGAAAAACAGATAAAAGCAACAAATTCTGGTGCCGGGGTTGGTGTTCTGGTTTCCATTAGTGGCGCCAATTTAATGGGATGATGTACTTCTTGAAATCTGATCAACAGAGAAGGACGAAGACATGAATGGATCAAAGGCCATGGCAAGTTTGTTGCAATGGGGAAACCAAAATTGACCAACAAAAATAGAAGAAAATAACAAAAAGGGTTGGACCAACTGTTCCTTCCTTAGACTTGGATATATGGATTGTGTTTGTGTTTGTGTTGGGCCAATGTTTTTCATTTTATTTTGTGCAATTGTGTTTCTGATGTGTTTGTTAATCAAAAGTTTGTAGAGGCTTTTAGAATGTTTCCTCCTCTTGGTTTATTGTATATCGTTCATATTGGGCATAAGCATGGGCCCATGGCGGTATTTTTTTTAGCTACCAAACGAAGATAGAAGTAGAACATGTAATAAATTTACCCAAAAATCTTAGTTGTGTGCGTGTAACGGTGTATGTGAGAAACTTCCCTCATCTCAAATAACGGAGGGTTTGCAATCATTTTCATGAATCAGGCTAAAAGATGGCAAAAACTTACCCTAATTAACTTCACCCTCGACCATTTGGTCTTATATTAATAATTTAAAATGGGTCCCACTTTCCATATTAAAAGCGTGCTTCTGGGCCCAAAACGAGTAACATGTGCTTGCTCTTCCGCCTTTCCAACCTACCACCTGCTTTCCCATTATTTTCACATTTTCTTGGGATAAATGTGACTTCTTTTCTCCGGCAATATTATGTGTTTTTGTATCAACATGCAAGTGTGGATTTCATGATTTACTACTTTTTTTTTCTTTTTTTTTGGGTCTGAATGATTTACTACTTTGTGCCACGGTTTTTGGGAGCTTCTCTTAAAAGATACAAATAAGAAAAGAAAAGGGGGGAAAAAGTAAAGACGGGGAAAACATGAAGAAATGTGGGGTCTATTTACTGCTTTGCAAATTGCAATGAAGTTGAAAGCAATTTATGCCACCAAAAATCAGAATGGACCACCATTCTACAAGATAAACATGTTGATCTTTATCACCAAAAAAAATATATATAATAATAATAATAATAAGACCTAAAGTTCTCGCCACTAAATTTATTCGTGGCGTTGAGTGTTATCATCACATTAATTGCCATTAAATGTATATTTATTTCTTTTTATTATTTTTGTAACATATATATTAAATCACACTAATCAAACAATAATTTAATATAATGATAATGCTCACCACCAAAATGAAAAGAGCTCATATAGCAAAAGCACATGATTGCTCACATAAAAGTTGTGATATGCGTGTGTGTGTGTGAAGATTTACTATTGCTTCTCGTGATCTGGCATACGTCTTTTTCGCTTTTAATTTCTACTTACTCGAAGTAATAAAGTAAAGTAAAACCCTTTTAATTTCTTATTTTGGCCAATGTTATATCCACTTTTCATCTTTTAGTCATGAAAATGTAACATATACTTAAAAATATCAAATTACCAAAAAAATACTTTAAATAATATTCATATCAATTATCATCACTATATTATAGGTCGATTGTATCTCACTGTTTTGACAAACAGATAAAATAAAAGCAACAAATGGAAAACAAATTTGGCGAACAAACTTGTACAATACATATATAACAAATTTCATCTTAACTACGGTTTCTTCATCTTAACTTGTACTAAAATCTTCATAAAGGAAATTTCATGGGTAGTAGTAACACGCTCCATGATTGACTCGGCTTCTTCCCCGACCATCGGACCTCCAAAAATAGGACCAGGCCGAGCGCTACTGTCTTCTCTAAAAGGAGCATTTGTAGCGACAAATATATAACCGACGCATACAACAATTTTTCAATCAAACACCTAGTCTAGAGTTCAAGTGCTTTCATATACTATATCACCCAAGTAAACTCACTAACATACGACGGACCTTTTGTTTCTGAGCAGTGCATAGCCTTCTCTCCACCTCCAGAACTTGCCAAACAAGACCTCCATGTCTTCAAGGGTTCTACCCTGTGTTTCCGGGAGCATTGTATAAAAGAACACCCAACCAACCGTAGCAATTCCTGCATAAAGAAAGAAGGTCCCACCCATCGTGATCGCCTTATACAGTGAGATAAAACTCATTGAGAGGACTCCACTCATAATCCTATTCACGGCTGTTCCCATGCTGCAACCTTGTGCACGTAGCTTCAACGGGAAGATCTCAGAGCTGTAGACCCACGCAATGGGCCCCATCCCGATCGAGAAGAACCCGACGTAGGCTAATACCATGGCCAAGCACAAAACAGACGACCACATCATCTTCTCGTTTTCATGATCGACGATTGTGAGGCTCGTACCAAGGCAGAGAAGCGAGGCTATCATCCCAGCCACGCTCGTTAGAAGCAACGGGCGTCGTCCCACCCGATCGAGGAAACCTATGGCAACCAGGGTGAAAACGGTCTTGGAAAATCCAACGGCCACGGTTGCAAGCAGCAACGTGCTGGAGTCGGTGATCCCAGCCTTTTCAAAGATCCTTGGGCTGTACAAAACGAGGGCATCGATGCCTGACAACTGTTGGAAGAAGTGGAAACCAATGGCTGCAATTAAAATGTGACGAACAGGGGGCGTTGGATGGAGGAGCAATTCCTTCCACACTTCCTCTCCGTGGCTGTGCTTGGGGACCTGAACAACGTCTTCGACGCAATGCTCGGGGATGCCCGCGGCTTCTTTGATGTCGGCTAGCCGAAGCTGAGCCTCTTCCAAGGAGTCTGAGGTTTTGTCGAGGACTCGCTTGGCCTCGCCGAGCCGACCCTGCATGACAAGCCAGCGGGGCGACTCAGGCATTGATAAGACACCGACGGCGAGAATAACGGAGGGAAATACGCCAACTCCGAGCATGAGCCGCCAGCCCAAATCAATCGGGAGCCCGGAGAAGGCATAGTTGGCAACGTACCCCAATAATATGCCAATATTGACAAAGACCTGTATAAATACATATTCAAACAAATCACCTTGTCAGGAAAAATCAATTAATCAGTTTACATATGCATTTCACAACTTTTTTGTCTAACTAACAATTAATCTGATGCATAAAACACATTCTTAGTACACATTGTTATGTAATTACTGCACGAAAAATACTCCCCACCCTTTCGTTAACATTGGGAAAGAGTTATTTGAACTTGTCACTAGACAATGAGACAATGAGACAATGAGCTAGTTGCTAACTCACCTCACGACATTTGAATGCTAATATATTTTTTCTAACACCAAACATAAAATACTTTCAAGAGTTATGGGAAAGGTTATTTGGGTGGATTATTTATATTCCTTTTGGTAAGGTTTCTGCAAAACAAGAGTGTTAGGTATGAATTGGGTACCAATTTACAGTACAACAGGTCTAAGTACCACATAGTATTGGGTATACTACAATGTCCAAAGTTCACAACCCAAATCAAAACCATCTCCACCAAATTTTAAAATTCTAATAAAACAGAGATACATGAAATAAATAAACAAGGCAAAGGAAGAGCAAGTTCTCACCTTGAAAGTAAGCAAAATGGTAAGGATTAAGAAGATGAATTTGTTTCATGATTTCATCCACTGAAATTCTACAAATTCTTAGCAGTGGCTGAAACTCTGCAGAGAAAAGGATGAAACTGTGTCTTTTGGTTTGATAAAAAGTACTCTTTACTCTTTTATTTTATGATTTCTTTTCAGTAGGCCACCTTCGGCCATTTTTATTCAATTTTTATTGACCCAAAGTTTGAAGAGTAGAAACGTGGCGTGGGCGGCTTTTCTATTGACCCAAATTTTTAAATCAATTTTAAAAAACATTTCCGACCACAGCCACAGCCACGTCATCATCCCCATCCAATTGGATAATTGGGTTGAAGTCCAGATGTCTTTAAGCCAAATGCCTAAAATAGTTATTTAAGCAAATGTCTAAAATTGTAATTTGAGCAAATGTCCAAAATAGTAATTTAAGCAAATGTCCAAAATTGTAAATTAAGCAAGGAGCAGACCCACCAACCTCCGGGAAAGACGTGAGAGCGCCGCGAGACGACGCCGGAGAGACCTCGGCGTTGTAGACCGGAGCGATCATGAGGGCGTAGCCGACGCCGATTCCGGCGACGAACCGACCGACCATGAGGAAGGCGTAGTTCGTGGCCAAGCCCATGAGGAGAGCTCCGGTGAAGAATATGGCTCCGGCGAAGACGATAGTGTACCGGCGTCCAATCCAGTCCGAAGTTCGGCCGGCGGCGGCGGAGCCGATGAGCGAGTAGAGGTTCAGAATCCCGATGAGGATCTCAACTTCAACGTCCGTGATTTTCAGGTCCTGCTGTATGTAGATTGAAGCTCCACTCATCACGCCAATATCTACAGAAATCAGTAGAAATTAAAATTATTACGCGATGAAATAAAAACAAACAAAAACAAAATTGAAACTTGAGGAAGCGATTGATGATTTACCGTAGCCCAGCAAGATTGAAGTCATGGAAGCCAAAACGGCGCAACCGATGGCGTACAGGTTTCTTTTGGGCTTCTTCTTGAGCAGGGGCTGGCCGGAAACGGCGTTGTCTTCAGCTCTCGGGTCAGTCATCTTGAGCTCTGTGGTGTTTGATTGCAGAACAGTGTGATTTAGAGAGAAGCAAATTTGGCCACGTTTGGGTTTTGGGCTGCCGAGGGGGCTGCAGAGGGGTTGGTGTTAAATAGACACGAAAGAAAAAAAATACAAAAGCTCACGTCGCTTTCGTATCATAAATGCTAGTGGGTGTGAATTTTTTTTTTTTTGCTTGGTAAGAATTTTTTTGAGACATATTTTTGGTGGGCCATTTGGGCATGGGAAAGAAAGAAAGTGATCTCTTTATAAGAAGCGTCTCTTATTAGCACAATTCCCTTGATCCACCACCAACTTGCTTCACAATTACGACAAATATCTGTTGTAGCTTATCTTGATACGCGAAGGCTGGACCCAATTGAGGCTTCGATCAACTATGGCCCAAGTGAAATCTTAATGTTTCCATTGACGGAGATTTCAATAAATAAAAAATTCAAATTCCAGACTCCTTTTTTGGTTTCCGTACGAGCGATTAAGGGTGGACCCATGAATTGTTTAGAAGATGTGCAATTTTGAAAGACTAAAAGTTTTGTAACCCAAAAAAAAAATTGACAATCACATATATGAAACGCCAAATATTATTACAAGAAAAACAAAATTGAGGTGATGGTTGCCTAGAAGAAAAAAAAACCGCAGCATGTTTGATGAACTTACTTTGAAAGATTGATTGATACAATATTTTCTTTTTTGGCGCAAGACTTGGTCGATGAATCCTTTTTTTTTTTATAGAAGACTGGAGTTTTCCCAAAACAAAAAACAAAGAAAAAAACGAGAAAAAAAAAAAAAGACTTGGTGGTGAAGACGTAAATAAAATTTATGAATTTGATGTTCTTTTTATAAGGACTTGGATTGGATTGGTGGGTGGGGACATAATCAAAAAGGGATTTTTTTAATTTATTTATTTAATAAACAAAATCTCCTTAAGAAAGCTTCATTTTATAAAAGGAAAAAAAAATCCCCTTAAGGAGATTCCCTACTTTTCCGTCTACAGCACACGGAGCTTCCTTTCTTTTTTTTACTTTTTTTTTACCCTTGTTCAAAATGACGTCATTTTGGCCAAAGAATTTTTTAAAAAAATACAAGCGCGCAAGGAAAGCAGGCCTTCTGTCGAACAGGTAAATGCACAACTAGACTGAGCGAAGGGGCAACTTTCTATCACCTGCAACCCTTTCTCCGACGAAAGGAGGTGCACCTCCTTGCACCTCTGTAGGTCCGCCAGTGATTGGGGGAGGGGGGTTTACACAAATATTCATTGGGTGTCTAGGGGTTTCGAACCTCTGCGCACATGGGTGGAGGTGAAAGAGCCCTAAAAACCAAGTTTTTGTAAATATATGAAATGTGGATGACCATCTTATTAGTGTAATTAGTAACTTCTAACAATTTGGGAGTTAAAGTTCAATTGTTATAAGCATATAACTAGGTGTTTATCCAAGATGAAAGATACAAGTTTTCAAAGCCATTTCAATTGTATTTCTCTACTTCTCACTTATATAACACGTAGGATCAGCCTTGGGGTAGGTGAGAAGGGCCATGGCCATGGGCCTCCAATTAAGGGGGCTCCAAATTTTTATATATTATATTATATATATATATACTCATATCGCCCAAGTGGCTGATTTAATAGCAAGTCTCCCAAGTTTCTTCTTAGTTAGTTAGCCTCCCAAGTTACTTCCAAGTCTCCTCCAAGTTATCTAGTTCCTTAGGTTCCCCTCTCTCAAAAGTCCGTAAGGTGAGACCTTTTTACCAAATAGTAAGTCCCAGGTAGAGGCATGAGCGGTTAGGCATGAGAAGGTGAGAGAGAGAGACAACCCTATAGGTTCTTAGGTATCTTAGAGTAAGTCTTAGGAGTTACCCAAGAGTCTTTCTAATTTAGAAGTCATGTAAGAGTCTTTCTAATTAAGTTGATTTAAATTAAACACGTAAGCAAGATGAGTCGTTTATTTAGAACCAATTCGGTTAATTCTTCTAGTTCTAGAACCAGCTTAAGTCAAGTGCCAGACATAGTCAATGAAGAAGAATTAGAATATGAATCAAGTAGTAGTAAATTACATTGTGATGATTGGAATATACCTAGAGTCCCTAGTAAAGAAATTTATAAGCAAAAATGGTCAATTAATGCATTTAAAACAACTACGCATATCAAGACAGTAGAACAAGTCTATGCCTTAGGAAAAGAACATGAAACATGCCAGTTACTTAATTTAGATGCAATAAAGAAGCATAGGAAAGAAGGCAATAATTTCATGCATATAGGACTAGTTCAAGTCGCAGTTAAACCCTTAACCAAGTTAGGTCTTAAAGCCGCAATTTTATTAAGTTTGAGAGATGCTAGATTTAACGATTTCCAGGATGGAGTCTTAGGAATCATTGAGTCAAGTCTATGCCATGGTCCAGTTCACTTTGATTGTTACCCAGATTTTACAGTAAGCCTAAGTGATCCTCATATATTAAAAGTTTTAACTTTAAATATTAAAACAAATGGTTATAATGTTTTACCAGGTTCCCAACCTCTAGCTTTAATTTACAGAATTTATTATAAAGTCACAGGTACGAATATGAATTTCCAAGCCTTAAGCAAAAGTCCAAAGAGTCAAACACTATTAATCCAAAGTCATATGTCTAATGCTAATGTCACAGTTCCTCAAATGATTAAATGGTCTGAAGTAGATTTACCTAAAGATTGGTTTTTAACTACTGAATGCCCCCCTAGGCCAGTTCAACGTAGTCTAAATGATTTAGATTACATACAACCTTATTTAGACGGTACGGTTAAAATTAGTTTTGATAGGCCAGTCAAGTCCACAGTCCAATTAGAACATTTACCTACGCCTAGTCAATCTTTTAAGCCTCCAGCAAGACATTCGTCTGCAGAGTCATCTTCAATTATAGAAAGAGATTTAGAAGCCGATAAAGCCCTAATTGATTTTAAAATTAATGAATTAAGAAAGGCCAAACAAGTTGTCCAACCTAGTTACAACAGAGCCCCTACTGCACCTCCTGAGCCAATACAGCCTGAGTCACCAACCAGGTCAGATATGCAAGGATCAGTCTTCGAGCCCTACGATGCCCAATTAAGAGTTCTTAGTAAACCATTTAAAATTCATTGGTCAAAATTAGAGGCCCATTAATATGCTCATGAAAATAAGTCAAGGAAAGAAAATTATCACGCAACCTTCCCCAAAGACCAAAGAAAAATAATTTTTAATGATTGGAAAGATTTCATGAAAACCACTAAGTCAGAAATCTATTACCTAGACTATATAGAAAGTCATCATGCAAGTCAAAACATAAAGACTTTAACCCAAGAAAAATGGGAAAAAGAAGACAACACCAAAGTCATCTCCACACATCCTCCCGTAGAAACAATAGTCATTAATCACAAGAATGCTAAAGTCATTGCTAGTCCTTATAAAATCCCAGAATCAAAAGATGCCAATAAAATGGTAATAGAACAAAATAATTACACCAACACAAGGCTACTGGGCTGCCTTAGAATTTTTCCCTCAGTCATATTGGCACTGGTACTGGTTCTTCTCCATTACAAAAAATCATAGAAGAATCTTTGGAAAATGAAAGTGCCCGTGAAAATACAGCACTTTCTTTGGCATTTCGCTCAGAATGGCATCCTAACAAAAGTTGTCCTTTTTCACCGTAAGATCGCCATGGACATGACTTGTTTCGTTGATCCACTGGTTGCGAAACAATAGTTCATGCCCTACGAGATTGCCCAGCTATTTGTCCCATATGGGAGTCTTCAGAACTGTCGATAGTTTTTCTTGGTTTGACTCTGGACGACGTTGCTACTTGGCGGTTGGCGGCATGAGATTTAATCCCAACTGCCCATCAACCTTTTTTGTTACTGTGATGTGACTACTATGGAATGATTGGAATGATGTCTTTTTTGGTTATGATCCTATGTTTGCGGAGCATCTCCTTTTCTATGCAAAGAACTATGTTGCGAAATATCATCAATCTTAGTTACTACTTCATAGATGTATTTCTTTACCCATTTCGGACCAGCAACGTCCTCCTCAGGTTGGTTATTTTAAGCTCAATGTCGATGGTGTTTTGGATTTGCGGGATGGTCTTTCGAGGGTAGGTCTGATTGTTCGGGACTCACACGGTGTTTTTATAGGGGCAGTGGCAATAAGGGCACCTAGTCTCCTGTCTGTGTTGGCTACCGAGCTTTACGCTCTCAAAGTGGGTCTCTCTTTTGCCTTAGATGCATCGTTTCTGCCCTTGGTAGTTGAATCTGACTCCCTGGCTACAGTGCAGTTGCTATCAAATGAGGAAGAATGTTTAGCTCATGAGGGAATGCTTGTGACTGAAATTCAACGTCTTTTTCTAGCGTTATCTTCTTGTGTTTGTTTTATCCCCCGTACTACCAACACTATGGCTCATCGTATTGCATGTTATGGTCTTCATGCGAAGGAGCTTTGTTATTGGTTGGGTGATGGACCTCCATGGCTCCTAGATGGTGTTAGGGAGGATTAGTCTCGTTTTGTCTGACTTTGTAATAGGGGTGTTGACTCTTCTGTTTAGTCATTAGCATGGGTGGTGCTCTTTCCTACCCCAGGGTTTTATCCCTTGTGATTTTTCCCGATAAGGTTTTAACGAGGCCACTGTTAACATGCTCATTCTTACCATGTAATGTTCTCTTTGGGTTGAATGTAATACCATTTTCTCTCAAAAAAGAATAGAAGGGGTGGGATGGAAGTCTTAGGGGCGAGGGTGTGTGAAGAGAGTAGTGTTTATTGGTAAAGTGGTTCAATTGATTGTTAACGTTATTGTAGGAACAATGGTGTGTGGGATGATACTGTCAATCATTTTTAATTTCATGGTGGGTGGACTATAGGGTGTGTGGGGATATAGGATAGGGCAGAGAATTTCACTATGTCTTTTGAGAATGTTTTTTTAAAAAGGCTTAATATCAGAAAAAGTCCCTAAGGTTTACGAAACTATCAGATTGCATCCTTAATATTTTTTTGTGTCATTCGTGGTCCTCAAGGTTAGTACGTGTGATCACAAATAGTCCCTGCCGTTAGGTTCCGTCAAAAACTCTGTTAGTTTGCTGATGTGGCATATATATATATATATCTCACAAAACATCCCTGAGGTTCACGCACCTATCACAAATGGTCCCTATGAAATTTTTTTATTTTTTTATTTTAAAATTCATAAAATTTTGGTTTTCTTTTTAAAATTATTTACAAATATATATTGTATTTTAAATACACGTGACACTATATTTTTGAAGATGTGGGCTCCACATATATGCCACATCAACAAACTAATGAAGTTTTTTTTTAAATATTTTAAAATTCATAAAATTTAAAAATGAAAAAACCATTTATAGAAGGATTTTAACATTGAGGACAATTTATGAATCCTAAACCCTTGGTTTTTTCATTTCTAAGTTTTATGATTTTTAAATTATTTTTTAAAAACTTCATTAGTTTGTTGATGTGGCATATATGTGGAGCCCACATCTCCAATAATATAGTGTCACATGTATTTAAAATACAATATATATTTTTAAATAATTTAAAATTCATAAAATTTAAAAAAGAAAACCAAAATTTTATTAATTTTAAATTAAAAAATTAAAAAATTTGTAGGGACCATTTGTGACAGATGCGTGAACCTCAGGGATGTTTTGTGATATATATATATATATATATATATATGCCACGTCAACAAACTAACGGAGTTTTTTACGAAACCTAACGGCAGGAACCATTTGTGATCACACATACTAACCTTGAGGACCACGAATGACAAAAAAAAAAACATTAAGGATGCAAGCTGATAGTTTCGTAAACCTTAGGGATGTTTTGTGATATTAAGCCTTTAAAAAAATAATGAGATATAGTTATTATTGATGAATAAACAAAAGTACAAAACAAATATGGTGTTGAATATGGATAAATCTTCTCTAATGACCAAATACAACAACATGTTGAATTAATTGGGCCACGCGTCACCCAAAAAATGACTAAAATCCCTGATTCAGTAACCATAAGCACATGTACACGGTCTTGCAATATAGATCCACCACGCAACATAAGAAATGGCGAATCAATATTGAAAGCCGAAAACTAAAAAGAAATTGAACATCCTAAATAGAAAACAAACCACAACAAACTCTTAAAGAGTTCCTGAAAATTATTAGACTAAAACAAACTCAGAAGCAGTACCACCGCTCCACATCCTCCCAGCCAACTCGAAGAGAGCCATAGCGTCAAACCAACGAAATCATAGTGTCGTATCGGCTAAACACGAACCCAACGCAACCTGACATCTTCCCCTCTTTGCAAGTATGTCGAAGGTTGACAACTTGAGCCAAATCCTTGTGTATTTGGGCCAAAAGACTGTGACTATATCATGGCAATTACAGAGTTTCACGCCGGTTACTTCCACATCATAAAACAAACAAGAAAGATCATAAGGTAAAATTCAAGTAGAGGATCCAGATCATTATGAAATTGAGGACATTGCGAATCCAAAGTAATAAAGTAACAAGTTTTACTTACTATTATGAAATCTATTGTGGCTAGATCTTCAACATGGAATGGACGCAACAACATCTCTTTTCTCATAGCTGATTGGGCCACACAGTAACTCTAGAACGAACGCTTGGTCTCACTTTACCCCATGAAACTGAAATTTTCTCACTTAACCTCCAGAATCTATAAAAATTGCTGAAACTTTTCCACTTTACCACTTTTGTCCATTTTCGTCCACAAAATCGTTAAGTGTGCTGATGTGACATAGGCATTTAAATAATTTTAGCTCCTTTATCTTCTCTCTTCTATCTGCCTCTCTCTTCTCTCCCATTTCCTCCCTAACCCAACGCTCATTACACCCCCACCCCACCCCATCCCATCCCTATTTCTCTCTCTCTCTCTCTCTCCCTCTCTCTCTCTCTCTACACCTCTCTCTTTCCTCCCTAACCCAACGCTCCCTGATATTACTCAACACAACCAACTTACACAGCAACCCAAACCACTACCCTCAAACCCTCCCATGAAGCAATCCACTCTAGCCAACTCCATCATCATACGCAACCCCGACCCTAATTTTGTTTGATGGCCTCAATCCACCAGATTCAAGTGGGTTTATTTTTTAATGAAATTAAAGGAAAGGGAAGAGGGAAGTGGGGAGGCAAGAGGGAGGAAGGGGGAGTGGGGTGGCAAGGTTGGGCTGGGTGCTTTGGGGATGGGGGTGATCAGGAGATGATGGAGGTAAGTATTGGTTAGATGATGGGGAGGGGAAGAAAGGGAAGAGGGGGTTGTTTAACCCTATCTTTGATTTTAAAGTTTTTTAATAGCTAAAATTACTAAAATACTCATGCCACGTCAGCACACTTAACGGTTTGTGGGCAAAAAATGGACGGAAGTGGTAAAGTGAGAAAATTTCATCAATTTTTAGAAATTCTAGAGGTTCAATTTGAGGAGGTAAAGTAAGACGAGAGTCCGTTCCAAGGGTAAAACAGTAATTATGCCTTTTTTAAATAAAAAAAAATCTTATAGTTCTTTTTTTGTTTTTTTAAAAAAGTACATAAGATTAACCCCTCATGGTACAAGTTATGATCTCACCGTTGGTACGTAGCTCAATTCAAAGTCCCTTTCTTTTAAAACGATCAAGGAGTGAATTTGGCGCAATCTTCACTAGTTCTCTATGAAATAGTTCTTTTTCAGAGCTTGGAAGGAATGACATTTGAAGGTCAAACGCATCCATCTCTTCTTCTTATTGTAGTTATGTTGTGGATTAGAAAGGAATTTGAAAACGGAAAGACATCCACCATTTTGCCGTCCAAAATATAAATGGCGGAGAAGAAAAGTTTCATTATCATTTGTTTTAATGTTAAATCCACAAAGAGAATAATGTTCCTTGGAACTTGCCAATTGCCCCCCTGTCATTTATTTTGTCTTGTTTCAAACCTTGTCATTTTCAATTGATCTCTGAAATCGATATTATCCAAACTTAAATCACGATATTATCCAAACTTAAATCATAGAATAAAGAAAGAAATGAAGTGTTGATTGAAGCAAAATTGGATCGTTTAATTTTATTCTTATTATAATGAAAGTAAGGTTTTAAATTGGCCAGTGTTGCATTTTGTTTTTGTAATCTTTTGGCAGCTGTGCCATTCGCGAGTAGAACTTGCATGTCACGGGATAACATTATTTTGTTATTCTCAAACAATTACATTCTGTCATGTAAAAAAGTTATCACTCGCAGTGGAACATGATTGATTGGGAATAACAAAACAGTACTGTTCCCGTGATATATAAGTTTTTCTTGTCCTTTGCAGAATAAAAGCTTTTCTCTTTTGATTTTTTTTATAAAAAAAGATGAGAACAGATATATATATATACAGAGAGCTTCCATTGAGGGATCCCTCAAACAAGCTTATTTGAGGGACACCCCTTGTAGGCCCCACTCCGGATTGTATTTCACTAATCTAAACCGTCTGTTTTGTAGATACTCATTCAAAGATCATCTCTACAAAAAATCACTTGAATCCGATATGATTTGACCACTCAATTGTGTTATTGAAATTTAAGTACTTTCTTGATGCCCCGTTGTTCGTTGATTTTGTGGGACACAATTGGATATCGAAACGGTTTCCGATTTGTCTAATTTTTTGTAAGGATGATCTATGAATGAAGACCTAAAAAATAGATTGTTTGGATCATTGAGAAAAAAATTATAGGGTACCCTAAAGGGCGTCCCTCAAATAATTTTATTTGAGGGATCCCTCAATAGAAGGGGACTGTATATATATATATATATATATATATATATATATATATATATATATATATATATATATTTGAAGTTACTCTTACAACTATGGTTTTGCAATACTGCTATTTATCACCTAAAATTGCAGTCCAGGATATATATGACCAAGCCCATCAAAACTTCTTCAGAAATATTAAAAAAAAACACCAAAATAACGCCCACCAAGCCCTTGTCTTTTTTTGGTCAAATTAATGCCCACCCACCAAGCCCAAAATAATGCGCACTTAGCCCATGTCTGATGAGCTGATAACAGCACAATTTTTTATTTTTTTATTCCTTTATCTGTGAATTGGGAGGCCTTAGCCCAAAAATAATGAATAAATAAATAAACCAACACACATATACAGCTGTCATTTTCTTTTTTTTTCCTTTTCTTATCAATTGATGAGAGATTTGAACTAATAGATTTTTTACCTTTTTTTTTTATTTTAATAAAAACGATATTATACTTTAATCTAATCTAAAATACGGAGAGGGGGATTCGAACTCAAATGCAAAGTAGGGATCACATTCGCTCTAACCAACTTGCAATTGATTCTATATTATTATTATTAATATTCGTGTCGAACTATTCATGAACAAAACAATTAAATTTAACAAGAGGTCCATTCTTAAAACTCCTTCCATTTAGCCATAACCCATAGACCTTTGTAGACACAAATATCCAATAAAGCTACATTGGAGAAAAACTTACCTCCATCTTGATGCATATCTCTCTATCTCTCCTCATGTGTGATCGTAAAAATAGAGAAAAATAGATATACACAACAAGAGATATACAAGTTTTTTACAATTTCATTTCAATTATTTGTACAATTATGTCTTCGTCAATAATTTATGTCATATGTCAATTGTAAGCTCTATTCTCATTGGTTTTGCAACCACAAAAAAAATAAAAAATGAAAAATAAAAAGTTGCAAATAGAACATAGATTTGAAGCACAAACTTGTACAATTAATACATATCTAATTTGATCTCAACTTTGTTTTCTTCATTGCTTACCAATTCTTTACTCTATTTTCTAGGGTTAAAAGCCCTTTAATCTTTTATAGATGAGGAGGAATGTGTGTACTTCAAATTACATATAACTGACGCATACAATAATCTTTTCACAAAAGAGCCTATATTTCCACTACAATATACTACCATGATCAAGTGCATTCACTAATCTAATTAGCTACCCCTTCTGTTTCTAATTGGATATGAGGGTTGGTATTGTTGTTGCCATCAACATGATTAACTTGCTTCTTCTACTTGAATAGTGCATTGGTTTTTCTCCACCAATGGAATTTTCCAAACAAGACCTCCATATCCTCAACGGTTCTACCCTGTGTTTCCAAGAGAATTGGACAAAAGAAGAACCAGCCAAATGCTGCAATTCTCTCGATAAAAAGAAAAAAGAAAAAAAGAGGAAGGCCCGACCGATTGTGATGCTCTTATACAACAAAATAAAACTCATTGAGAGGACTCCCACTGACCTGCTCACGGCCACTCCTATACTGCAACGGGTAGATCTCACAGTTGTAGACCCACATGATGTGCCCCATCTCGATTTAGAAGAATGTGAAGTATGCTAATGCCATGGTCAAGCACAAAACAATGACACACATGATCCTCTCGTCGAAAGATGCGAGAGAAACTATATCATGTCAGCCAAGCTAGTTAGAAGCAACTGACACTGTAAGATCTAATCGAGCATAAACGTGGAGATGAAGATGAAAATGGTCTTGACGAATCCTACGACTGTGGTGCAGAGTAGCTTTTTGTCTGAGTTGGTGATCCCAGCCTTCATTAAGATTGTTGGCTTGTACAAAACAACGACGTCGACGCCCGAGGTTTGTTGAAAGAAGTGCAAACCAATGGTTAAGATTAAAATATGACGGACGACTAGCGTTGGATAAAGGAGAAGCTCTTTCCACACGACTTGGCCTTGGTTGTGCTTCTTAACCTTAACAACATCGTCGTTCCAATTTTTAGGGATTCCAGCATTTGGCTGTGTCACTGAGCCCACCAAGCATGATTAGCCAACGAGGCAACTCATGCATAACTAAGAAGTGTCAAATGGGACGTGATGGGTCAGGCTGACCTGTTTTGAGTTGTCTCATTAATAAGAGTTCCTGTTTTGAGGCAACTCATGCATAACTAAGAGGCCAATGACTTTTTTAAAATAGAAAAGGACTATACTGTTATTCAGGTTTTAAAAAGTACATTGCTAGGCCCGCCCAAAGATACGCGTCGTGTCGTCCCAAGCCTTATTTAATAGGGCCGAATTCATACTATGTTTGGGCTGACCCGATCCATTTGACACCTCTATGTGCAAGGGCAAGAATTAATTATATTTTTCATATTTATAATTTAGGGGTATAATTATAAATTATAAAACTAAACAAAAAAATTTCTAATTCATGCACAAGTCAAAGATGAGAGCATAAATAAACTGATATTTTCTATTTATTTTTCCAACATTATCAAATAGAAGAAAGATCTCATCTCTTCGGAAAAAAAACATTGAAATTGATATTTTCTTTTACTAGGGCTACGATGTAGCCTAGCTATGAATACTCAAATTCTTTGATATTGTTAATTTTATTTATCCATACATGTTGAGTCCTTGTTACCGTTCTCAATGCTTTCAATTAATTGGCCACTAATTGCATGATTTGAAGAATTGGGTTAAGACCGGAAGGAGATTCCTAATAAAAAGCTTCTTGTAACAAGTAGCATAAATTACATAGTCGGCTCGAAAGATTAGGTTATGGTTTGTGTAGTCTTTAATATTTTCCACAAATCTTCATGGGTTTTTAGCCATTTAAATCCATAACTAGGAATATAGTGGGTTGACGGTAGACCTGGCAATGTTGCACACGACCCGTTAACACGATACGAATTCGCTCGAAATTATCAGTATTTGGGTTGAGCTTAATGGGTCGAGTTGAAAACGGGTGAACCCGTTAGTCACTCGTTAAGTTAACGGGTCGTGTCGGATTCATTCGCAAATATTCATTATCCACCCGTTAAGGAGGGTAGTTTTGTAATTTTGTATAATAATTCATATTAAAAAAACAAAAACACCCACCCAACTTCACTTTGTTTTTTAATCTTCTCTCTCTTTCTTTTTCCTCTTCTTTTTTTTCATCTTCTTCCCTAGCACAATTTTCTTCTTCCTCCCTATTTTTTTTTTCTTCTTCTTCTTGTTTCCCCAGTTTTCTTCTTCTTTACATTTTTTATATTTCCTTCTCTCTATGTTTCCTTCTCATGAGTATATTTCCTTCTCTCTCTTTTTAGAATCCAAATTTCTTTTCTATGGATGTAAAAGTTGAGAACCAGTGAAGAACCTCTTCCTTGTCCATCCATGTGTGTTGGGGTTTTTACTTTTGAGTGGTGGTTGGTTATGGTGTTTATGAGATGGAAATTGGGGGAGAGGACAGAGATAAGGGGTTGTTGGCTGGGCTCGGAATCAATGACAGTGATAGTTGTTTTTTTGTTTTTGTTTTTGGTTTATTATTAACGGGTCGTGTCGGATATTTGCGAATTGTAACGGGTCGTGTTTGGGTCTAGTATTTGTCACCCGTTAACTTAACGTGTTAACACGAACACAATCCGAAACCCGTTAACACGACCCGTTTGCCAGGTCTAATTAACAGTACGGAACACAACTAATATAACTCGAAAGAGAATATTGGTAAGGTAAGGGAAAACGATTGTCAACTTGTTAGATAATTAAGATTGACAAACTAGAAGGATTTGGGTAGGATTAGCTAGGTGAAATCGGTGTCCTAGTGCTTCATCATCTTTGTTTTCATCTTTTACATTATTTACTTAATCTCAATTTATTTTACTTGCTTAATTAGATTTTAATCATCATAAATTTATCTCTTATCGTTTAATTCAAATATATTTAGAAATAAATCACTCTAGTATTTAATAGATTAACTTGATCCATGTTGGAACGATACTCTATTTACTACTATACTAATTTGAACGATATTGTCCACTTGCAATTAATCACATCAACCACATAAATTTACACAATGTATGCACCTAAAAATAGAATGGACCACCTATTTTAAGCAGAAAATTATACCAAAAAAGAAAAAGAAGACACAAACAGAGAAAAAGTTAACCAACATCAACATCAAAGGAACTATCATATATACACCACAATCAAAATGCAGCTCACATAGCCTTCATTTTTTCACCCCAATTAATGGAGTTTGTCCTTTCCCTTTTCCAGGAATGTATTTTTTTAAAAGTACAATTGATCCACTTGGTCTTTTATTGTTTTCTTTTTCGTTTCTAATTTTTACATCGGCTACGAAAATTCTTATCACACCCGTACATAATCACATGCATATATAAGAAGAACCACCCCTCTGTCCTATTATCTCTTCTTTGTTTTCGAATAATGCATTTTTTAGATTTTTTTTGGTCAGAATATTCATCTGAGTTTGTAGGATTTCACCATATCTCTACCGGATTCCTTGATTTTAATTGAAATATGATGTGTTCTTAACTTATTCGTGCTTGGAAAAAATTTATTTATATAACTTTGTTAGTTAGAACTTATTCTTGAGGATGATAACTACTTGGAGAAACGAAATCAAAATTAATTCATATTGTACCAGAAAAATTTGACTCATGTAAGAAAAGCAAAAGTGCAAGTAACAGTTCTTAATAGGACACGTTATCAGCCTCAACTAACATGTTTTTGGTTGTTTGGGTGTCAAAATCACAAGTCTATATCATAAGTTGTCGGCATTCATTAATAATATCTATATCATGGGTCGATTGTGGCCCTATTCTCATTGCTTTGGAAAAGTACAAATAAAAGTTGCAAATGGAAAACATATTTTGAAGCACAATCTTGTACAATACATATCTAATTAATTTGATCTGAACTTTGTTTTTCTTGATTTCTTACAAACTCTTCTTTCCTCTCTTTTGTCGAAAACCCTTTCATCTTTTACTTGCCGATTTAGAGAAGAAATACTTGTACTTGTAAATTACATAGCTGAAGCATACAATAACTTTTCCACAAAAGAGTACTCTATATATCTACCATCAAGTGGATTGACTAATAATCTAATTAGCTAGCCCTTTTGTTCCTAATTGGATTTCAGGGTTGTTGGGATTATTGTTGCCATCACCATGATCAACTTGCTTCCTCTGTTTGAGGAGTGCATTGGCTTTTCTCCACCTGTAGAATTTTCCAAACAAGACTTCCATGTCCTCAAGGGTTCTACCCTGTGTTTCTGGGAGCATTGTGAAAAAGAACGTCCAACCAACCGCTGCAATTGCCGCAAAAAGAAAGAAGGCCCCGCCAATTGTGATGGCCTTGTACAGAGAAATAAAAGTCATCGAGAGGACCCCACTAACCACCCTGTTCACGGCCACACCTATACTGCAACCCTGAGCACGTAGCTGCAACGGGAAGATCTCAGAGCTGTAGACCCATGTGATGGGACCCATCCCGATCGAGAAGAACGCGACGTACGCTAATACCATGGTCAAGGCCAAAACAACAGCCCACATGATCCTTTCCTCGTTGTGATCGATAATCGTAAGGGCCAAAGCGAGACTTGAAAGCGTGACTACCATGCCGGCCACACTAGTTAGAAGCAACGGACGTCGTCCGATCCGATCGAGCATAAATGTGGCGACCAAGATGAAAACGGTCTTGACGAATCCAACGGCGACGGTGCAGAGTAGGATTTTGTCGGCGTTGGTGATCCCAGCCTTCTTAAAGATCCTTGGGCTGTACAAAACGACGGCGTCTATACCTGACGCTTGCTGAAAGAAGTGTAAACCAACGGCACACATTAAAATATGACGGACGGCCGGTGTTGGACGAAGGAGCAACTCTTTCCACACTTCTTGTCCTTGGCTGCGCTTCTTGACCTCAACGATGTCGTCGTTGCAGTGTTCGGGGATGCCGGCGGCTTCTTTGATTTCGCCTAGCCGAAGCTTGGACTCTTCTAGGGAGTCCGAGGTTTTGTCGAGGACTTTCCTGGCGTCGCCGAGCCGACCCTGCATGACGAGCCAACGAGGCGACTCGGGCATGGCTAAGACGCCGACGGCTAGGAAAATAGAGGGGATGGCTCCCACACCGAGCATGAGCCGCCATCCCAAGTGAGTTGGGAGCTTTGAGAAGCCATAATTGGACACGTAGCCGAACAATATCCCAGCATTGATAAACACCTGTTAAAAAAAAGAGAAACAAATCAATTAAATATTTTATTAAAATTAATTTACATTTCACAACAAAAGTGATTTGTTACACACAAAAAAAGTGATTTTGTAACAAACAAACGTTACCCTATTAAATATGATTTCATATTTGAGTTTTTCCATAGCACATGAAAAGTGCTTTTATAAGCTCATAAGCACTTTTATAAACCAAACAAGATAAATCTTTTATTTTTGTTATGATATGAAATACTTTTAACATAGTCTAAAAAGTTTCCAACCAAACTTCTCAAACCTTCAATCCAAAACCCAAAACGAAAATTCCCAACCACCTCCAAATTTAAAAGCAAATAAATCATTGGATACTTGGGTAAAATCGAAAAGTATATGCTAAGCTTTCTTGAAGATAATATCCAAGATTGTGGTTAAACAAAGTAGGAAGAAAAGAAACAAAGAAACAAACAAAAAACAAACCTCTGGGAAAGATGTGAGGAACCCACGAGACGACGCCGGAGAGACCTCGGCGGTGTAGACCGGAGCGATCATGAGGGCGTAGCCGACGCCAATTCCGGCGACAAACCGGCCGAACATGAGAAAGGCATAGTTGGGGGCAAATCCCATGAGGAGAGCTCCGGCGAAGAAGATGGCTCCAGCGAGGACTATGGTGTACCGACGGCCGATCCAGTCGGAAGTTCTGCCAGCTGCGGCCGAGCCGATGAGGGAGTAAAGGTTCAGAATACCGACAAGAACCTCAATTTCTACGTCACTGACTTTGAGGTCCTTTTGTATGTAGATTACAGCTCCACTCATCACACCAATATCTGTACAGAAAACCAGCAACATCAACACATGCATGGAGGCAGCTTTGTTTAGAAACTTTCTAAAAGCAAAAACAAACATAAAAGCTTCCAACAGTGTTTCCCATTTTTTTGGAAATAACATTAATCGGTCTCCATTAATTTCTTTAACGCATAAGAACATAGAGAAAAGAAGAAAAAAAAGACACATCAAAATTAAGATTGCTTTAATAATTGAAGTATCAGACTTAGTGGTTAAGAGTAATTATCCAGATATGAGGTAACGCTTCCGGAACCCGAAAAAAAAAAATAGAAGCTGAAGTTTTAAGCATATTTACCGTAACCAAGCAAGATGGAAGTCATGGAAGCCAAGATGGCACAAGCAAAGGCGTACTTGTTTCTCTTTGGCTTCCCCGGGGGATCAAAGTCTGCTATGGTTTTCTGGGGTTGGCCGGAGATGACGGCATTATCTTCAGCTCTCCGGTCAGCCATCTTCTTAGAGACAGAGACAGAGACTGGACAGTTGCCTAGAAAAATGGCCTCAAATTGTAGAAGTGAAATCTAGAGAGAGAGAGAGAGCGATTTATGTGGACATGAAAGGAAGCAGAAATAATAGTGGATATGCAGAGTTGGGTTTTGAGCTGTGGAGAGTGTTGTTTAAATAGACCCAAAAAGCTCACATCACTTTTATAACCATTGCGTCATTCTTGTGGACCAGAGGATTCATTTTCACTCTCAGGCTTAGTAAAATTTGAAATTAGATGCGTGAGGTGCAACGTATAACAGCTGTAGCTAAATTCGCTCGCCGACTGTATCACTAAATTATAATAAAATGATCAATAATATTATAGTATATTTATAATAAAATGATCAATAATGTAGAAATATTATATGAGTGCTGCTATTTCCACCCACCTGTCCTATTTTCTCACCCACCTAATCTTACAAATTTTAAAGACCAATTTATCCTTTTATAAAATGACTTCTATGGGCTTAAGGGAAAAACATTAAAACCAATTAAAAAACATAAGAAAATGATTATAAAAAAAAAACTAAAAGATTATTAACAAATATCAAACCCTTCCCTCACAACATGCATACCCCACCCTTCTCCCTCTTCCTCCACCGCACAGCAGCCATCTCCCCCATTGACAAGAACTTAGCTTTCATTGTCAATTCCACTCATTTCCTCAACTTTGCTAGGAATCATATCTTCCGTTACCCAAACCCACCAACTTGGTTCTTCATGGTCAACATTGATGAGAATTTCAGCTGCCTCCAAATCACTTCCTAAAAAACAAACATGTATTTTAAACAAAGCCCAATGCTTTAATGATTATATGGGCAAAATTAAAACAATTAAAATACCTGTGGCCACCTTGAAAGGAAATTGATTTTAGATTCCTACTTTAGAGCTCTAATTCGCGTCAAGAAGTTGATTGAATCCACAGTAGTTTCTCAGTTGCCCATTCTCTTCTCGCAGAGCCTACAATTCTTTGTCAGTGGTGGACGCGAAGGCGGTAGTGTTGAGGCTTGGGTTTTTGGGGATGAATCTAGGCAGTGGGGTGGGGCTAGGGATTGGGGTCGGGGAAAGGGTGGCTGCTTGGGGTGGATGGGTTTTTGTATTAAAAATTTCTTATTTTTTAATTGAGTTTTATAAATTCTATGAATATTTTATTACACCTAAACATAAAAACAAGCAAAAATATGAAATTAACTCTTAATATTATAATCTAAGGGTATTTTAGGAATAATGGTGGGTGGAAAGATAGGATTTTGTTTTTTCAAATTTACATGATGGGTGGGAAGATAAGGTGGGTGGGAAAATAGGGCAGGTGGGTGGAAATAGCACCACTCTATTATATATATTGAACCAATTACAAACTAATTGTTTACATTTTTATTTATTTTTTATTTCACCAAAGAATAAATCATCTACTAATTGTACTCCAAGATTCTCACACCCAATCAAATAGTTTTCATTTGTTTAAGACTCTTGTCAAAAATCTGACATGAATATCACAATTTCAATCTTTGCTCGTGGGCATATGGTTTTTTTTTTATTTTTTATATGATTATTGTTCATGATTGACAATCTAAGTCTAACAATATAACATGTCAGATATCGAGCGAGAGAAAATTTATTGGAGTTCATTAATTAATGTGATATATATTAAATATGATTCCTTTATATCATCTTTTGAAAGAAACAAGTCTATCAAACTGTTTATGTACGAAGCTAAATTTACAATTGGTTTTTCTTGATGGTGACTTCCTGTGAAGTCACGAGAGACCCATTAAAAATGTGCCACATGCTTATTAATCCTTTTTAAAATTTACCAAAATGGCTTCCACTTGGACATCGTTTCGGTAAATATGTTGTCAAAGGAGATTTTCTTTGACCTAATTCATTTTATAAATTTTTTATACAAAGGATTTATAGTTGTTTTATTTGTACATGAGATAAACTAATGTCTCTCTACGTACGTACGTGTTTGTTTTTGTTTTTGCTCTTTCGCTCTCCCGTATTCGATGTGATATTAGCTACCAACGTACAAATTTTTTTTATTTTATTTTACAAAGCGATTGAAAATTATGAATCAGCACAATCCCGAATTAATAAATCCTGTATAAAATCAGGAGGGTCCTCAAACCAAACGAATCATGATCAAAGCAAAGCGTACAAGCTTATGAGCAACAACATTGTAACTCCTGAGCATATGAGTCAAGAGATGGATTATATAAACAACTGAATGTCCATTCCGAGACAATTGTTTTATGTTACTGATTAATTGAAGGATTATAAACAACATTATAATCTTGGATAGCGTGGGCGGCTAAGTATTAGTTAATGTGTGTTCTGAAAATTATAATTTATATGCATCGAAAGAGGTATTTTTTGTTTGTTTTTGTTTTGGTAAATGCATCCAAATAGGTTTTAGCCTTAAGTCTGAAAGAAGCCAAAGATTATTGATGCAATTTGGCTTTGTGTGTGTGTGGCTCCGTCATAGTGACCAAACTTGGCACTGTTTTCTGGCACAACAGACCTCGCACACTTTTGTCTTTGCATTTAAAAGAGCAATAAATAATAATATTTTGTCTCCCATCAACCCTAAAATATGTTGTTTAAATTTAAAAAAAAAACAAAAACAAAACCTAGACTCCTAAAAAGAAAGGAAAAAAAAAGAAAAAAGAATGTCGCAGTTTAGTATAGTTTAAACCCAAACTATAGCTTATGAGACAATATAGAAAAACGTAAGTCGTTAATGATTAAATTTGATAAGGACCAATTTTGAGTACGGAGATTAACTTTGAGGACCACTAGTATAGTTTCGTGAATCTTCACACAAATAAGAATAGGACAGTGCAATGTGCATGCTATTTTACACGCCATTGTAATTTGTTACATACTTATTAAAAAAATCTTCACACAAATATTGTTTTTCTTAATTCTCGGTGGTGATAAGTATGGCCTAGATATGGCATTAAACTTAATATATTCCACCAAAATTTTCAAAATTAACCATTCAAACAAAACCAAATTGATTTATTTTTTCTTTTCCTTTTCTCTATGCTGGTCGACAACATAACTGCGTATCTATATTCCATGTGTACGGTGTGACATAATCCGGAGAAACGAATTTGTTCATCATGAATTTGATTATTATTATTTTTTTATATTAATATATAAGTCAAGGAAGTCAATGAGAAGGAAAAAAAAAACAAAAGCGGATGGGAACTTCTTGGATTAATTTTCTTGTATTTGCCTACTTCTCGATTTTCTTGGGTCAACAAAGACGGTGTGATCTATCAAAATCCAAGAATCTTTTTTTATATCAAGTTGAGGGACACCTCGCCTGTTTTACAATTTCCCCCATTCATTTTTACTTTTAATTAATAAATTTTTTTTGTTTGCATTTGGCAAGTTGAATTTTATTTTGTTTTGTTTAATGAATTCAGTGGGTGGCAAGACGAGAAGGACGAGCAACTGGCAGCTCAGGAGGTACAAAAGAGACTGATAATGAGACCTATAGGGTCAGAGGTTCTGTTCTTCTAATCTTGTAAGACATTGAACTTGTATCAATAATTTGGGCAACAAGAACAAAAACTAGATCCCACTTAGGTCACAGGTCAAGTTCTCTACAGAAAACATAAGATGCCGTAATTTCGGTCTTCATAATAGGATAATGTGTACGTCATAATTAAGCATCGAACTCATTACAAATATGATTCTTACATTGTTAGGCGTTGGAATTTCTCCGCCTTGAATTAACCCGCAGCAATTGAACCAAGACACGTATCCATTATCTTAGAAGACGTGCATCGTCATGCAGTAAGAATTGTATGCATTGACTAGGAGAACTTAGGTACTAGCTAAGTTCGAAAGGCATCGATAGCCACAAGAAGAGTTGAATTTTCGGGTCCAAGGATATATTAAACTACAAATATATTTGACTCATCTGTGTCAATAATTTGAAAAGGCTAGCGTAGGAGAGAGAAAGAGTATAAGGAAAAAAATGGCAGGGAAGTTGGAAATTGGATAGATCATTATTGGCCACGATGCCAGTAAACGTGCAACTTTGATTAGTCTTCCTTTTGTTTTTATTGTTCTTTTCCCAATAGTCATCAACTTTGATTTTGTTTTGGTCAACCATCACGCTTTGATTAGTTTGTCGAATCATAAACTAGATTCCCAGTTTAATCAAGAAAATTACTATTCCACCGTTTTCTTCTTGTTTTTTGTTGATGGAAAAATGGACACTATTATAAATTTAAGTGGACGATTTGCTTAGTTTCAAAAATAAGAGAAAAGCAATGATTGTATTCATAAATCAGCCACAAGGGGTAATATAAATATGGAAACATAGTAACCACATAAGGTTAAAAAGCCAGAGAAATTTCGGCATAAAAGTCCACATGCCTGAACAAACAAGACATGAATCACAGAGTCCAAATCTACCAATACAATCATAACTTTTAACTCTCACAAGTACAAAATACAAGTAGAGACTAAAACTATCCAACACCCAACTCACAAGATCGATGCAATTATTACAAAATAAGAAAATTGCAAACAAGCAACCAAAAACCAACAAAGTCAATACCGTCGTTGTTGCCACCATCATCAGAGACGCCATCGCTGCTTAAATTCACCTCTTAATCTTCATATGTACTAGAGTCATAAATTAATATCTCACTCATGTATTATCTCACTTATATTGTCTTGATTGAAATCAACACTATGTTAGTCAAAAAAAAAAATCATCAGCTTTGTGAATGATGTTGTAGCAAGCACTTCTATTTATAAGCGTCTATGTTAGAAGCACCATTTTTTTTAATATTAAAAATTCAAACATTATAGGTACTTCTTCGAAAGTACCAGAAACTGCTTTTAAAGCATTTCCAAACAAACTTTTAATGTGTTTCCTTCGGCTCCATAAATTGTTCTTCCTCGTGGAGCCCTTGATTGAATATGATACAAGAATTATCAATGCAACGGTCGACGATCACATGCTAGTGACCACTGCACTGGAACGTTCACTAGCAAGGTAAAAGAGCCAACGGCCAATAGATGTTGATTCCTCAGCCACAATCATTTGAAGAAGTCAAAACCAACACAATCAGTATAAGTTTACGTTTGGCCTTCGACCGCGAAATGAAATGCCTTGCAAAGCACACATTCGAATGGAAGTGATTGTTCTTGATTTCTCGACCTAATCGTCATGTCAACTGAGAATATATTTAGGTTAAACAAATCGACAATTTAATTTTCTAAATTCTGATTCCAATGGATGAGAAATCTTTGATTGAACCCGTATAATAAGTTCCTTTTCTTTTGCCTCTCCATATTCCTCACGAATAATATAAAAAAATTATTAATTTGATTTTTATCGGAAAGAATCAACATTGCCAACATAGCCATAAACAATAAAGCTAGATCCAATAATTTGTTTGTCAAATGATGTGACAATATATCACCAAATGGGAATAAGTGGGTCAAAAAGTGAGCCACATACGTAATTCGGTGAATAATTATGGTGTCCAAATGGTTAAAAAGAAAACAAAAATGTTGGCCTTGTAGTGCTCCAAAACAGAATGTGGAAGATGATCAGGTAAACGAACCTCAGTCGTTTCTTCTTTTTAAATTTCTTTGCACAAATTTGAGCACCGAACAGGTGAAATTCCATGGAAAACGTAATGACAAAACATGTATGGTTGCGTCCGGCAAAGGAAAGGGACAATTTAACAAATCAGATACCTTCCATCGATCTCTCTCCTCTCCACACATCTGCAGCTACGTGCCATCCATGCATCCAAAATTCCATTTCACAACTTGGAGAGAAAATCATTTAGAACACAAACGTTTGGGAAACATTTGATTCTCTCTCTCTCTCTCTCTCTCTCTCTCTCTCTCTCTCTCTCTCTCTCCCTAACTTGTCAATTTTCAACAAAATTCATCATTGCTAGTACAGATAGGGATACGACAGCAGCTAGCTGCATGTGAATCACACATGAACTAGGGTTTTATGTGGCTCAGATCTTGACAGCATACAAGTTTCTGCGTTTTATATATATGCTTTCTTGGTCCACCACGATCCTTATTTTATTTTCAATTCATTACCCAAATTAATAATACTTTTGAAACTTATTGTGATTCTCATCATCATCATTATTCTTAATAAATTATTTTGTTTTCCGATTATTATAAATTATGGTTGATTAATATACTTAAACTCTCTAATTTTTTTTCCTTAAATAAGGATTTTATATAATCCAAACAGTATACCTTAAAAAATTTGATAGAAAAAACTATAAGAAAAGTTGTTTATCAATCTCATCCCTCTTTCTCCTCCTCCTCCTCCCTCTTCCCTCATCATGCCTCTATTAAGAGATGTTGATGACCGTGACCACTTTAGGGTTTTCTTTTATAATTACTTATATTAATTTTGGAAGAAAGAACACATAAGTGAATGAGAAATTTCACATCCAAAAACCTTGAGAGAGGTAATTGAGTTAATTTGGGACCTAAATAACAATGTACACTATGATAATAAATTTTTTTGATAAAAAGGAAATAAAATTTTATTAGATCAATAAAAATAACAATACAAGGGACACAAACTATAAAGGGAGCCATCCCAATAACAATATGGTAGACATGGGTAAACTTCCCCAGTGACCTAAGCCAACTGAAAAGCTGAAACGATTTGAAAAGAATTACTCTCGAAAATAACTTGTCTATAACCCCTCTCAACTGTCATAATGTTCCCGAATCTAGTCCAATGATATTAAGGACAAAAACTAGCCGCTAACTGACATGACTCTCCTAAAGAGACTAAGAACACCTAGCAAACTCAACTAAGTTTCTGGAATCATAAGAGAAAAAACACAGAAAACTCATAGAAACTCATAGAGTTTATGGACTTTATTGAACAAACTAAAACAATGCCAGCAAAAGGAAAACCAACTGCCACTAATCTTTCTTCGGGACATGACATAGACAGCACCACCTAGTTACTCTAGGCCTCAACACACTAATGAGTAGTGGATCTACCATGACCAAGCCGTAACACCTCAAATAGCAGCCTCACAAGATGAGGCACAACCAAAACCCAAATATGAGACAATAGATTTGCCAAAGAAAGAGTAGATAGACATAAATTCACCAAAAGCCGAAGAACACCGAAAATTCGAAGAGATGGGGGGCCCAATCTAAAGCTTTCTCTCATATTTTTCTCTCTTTCTCTCTCTTTTAGCGGCTAGGGTTTTTCTTCACAATATGATATTAATAAATATTGGTATTGGTGAGATTCTCTATACATATACATCTGTAAAATCCTATTATTAATATGAACGATCCATTTAATTCTTCAAGGGAGATCCCACATTGACCCGCAAGATTTGAATAGCAGGTTGAATCTGTTGAATTAATGGGTTACAACAAAACCAACCAATTAATAAAGTACTAGTTTATCTAAGATAAAGATGGATCACCACCAGAAATCATTAGAAAACTATCAATGTTAAACAAGTGTTTGATTCAATGAAGCAGAACCCCCGGTGTCTCAACTCGTATGTATCTTTACCCGCATGTGCATGCAACTTGGTTTTACAATATCAGAACTGAAATGATGAAAGAAAAATGAAGTGGGCAAGTCGCCCATATATTAACATGTAAAGTTTATCCTTTTTGCAGTTGAGAAGATAGTTTGCGAAAAACTGCATATATTTTTATCACTACTAAATCTCGGAAAAGGAAGCATATAACCATCACATCTATGTTCAAATCAAAATCCTTGTTTTCCAGCTGGTGTTCCAATCCAAATTTATAAAGCAAAAATCTGCATATCTTTTTGCTACAGCTAAATCTAGGACAAGCTCGCATATGATCATCACATCTATATTCAAATCAAATCCTTGTTTTTCCAACTGGTGTTCCTTTCAGATAGGTATTTGAAGTTCAATCAACTAAAATATCTCAAAGCTTTGTATAACCTTTTTTCCCCTAATCTCAGACAGACAGGTGTTTGCAGTTTAAGTTGGAAATAAAATCATATGCATGGCTGTGCCATATCTTCAAGTAGGAATTTAAATATCTCTAGTTTCATATCTTTTCTTCCATTTCGTGTTTTAGTTTTCCATTTCGTGAATATCTTTATTGAGTTAGTGGGTTTTCCATTTGGTTTTCTATGTAGCATTCGAATAAAGTGAATTGTCTTGCATAACAACTTGGTCTTAATTAATTTTAAGTGTATATGTAGAAAAAATACTTTGATGACCTGTACTTTTTTTTTTCTCTCTCTCTCTCTCCAAATAAGAGATCTACCAATAACACCATAGAAAACTTTATTTTTTTAATTTTTTATTTACAAACGATAGGAGAATTGCAAGATTCTTTTACAACAGTTCAATACACCTACAACAATTTACAACAAGCCAATGCATCCACAACAAGACTATTACTACCATTAACTACATATCGAACTCATCACAAATATATATCTTCCTCGTCATTCATGTGAGTCGAATCTGAAATATCCTCCAACCAAGTGAAGACAAATACCACCAAACGAAAGGCTATAGTTGGTATTATAAAACAGTCAAACAACATAAGAATCAACAGTTTATAAGAACAGAACTCAGCTGTCAGAAATGTAGTCCACATCTAAATTTTCTGTCTTCAAGCATAAGTTAATTAACCCATCTCATTCCCCTTCAATAACAGTAACATACAGGAACAACACAAGAGTTATAACAATGAATAAGTAGCTCCAAAAACAAAAAAACAAAAAAAAAAAAGGTGTCTGAAATAGATAAATTAATGTTTACCAAATGCAAGTCCCCATCTCCTTTTGCTTTATGTCTTAAACAACCTTCTAGGAAAGGAACTCCTTTGTCAAATTAAGTGACCAAAATAAATGAAAATGATTTGAATTCTGGCAGTTTATGGCAGTTACGCCTACCACTCACCAAAATCCAGGGGTAATATGGTCAAGGAAATTAGGAAAGGTAGTGATTGGAGACGTGTACTATGCTACTCCTGGTGCTCTGCTTGGACGCGTTTGAAAAAGAGCTAAGTATCTTTTCCAAACATGGGGCCACATGCTTTTTCTTTTGCTCTTTAATTTTCTTAGGGTTAGGGTCCACGTGCAGGTCGGTCCAACACACGTGCATTGAATTCTTAATCTCGGCCTTAAATTTTACTTTGGGGACTTTGTGGAAGAGAAAAAAAGAACCACTTGCTTTCATTTCATAATTGCCGACTTGCCTGTATTTTGGGATCATTGATTTGGACTGCCCTTTAATTCAAAGGGAGAAATGCAAGTCCCTCAATCTTTTGAAAGTTCATAAATTAATACTTCAAAACACACGAAAGACAGAGCAACATCAAAGCAATATACCTAAAAGAACAAAATTTGTTATTATTATTGAGTTATATTCTAGCATGCATTTGAAAAGCAACATATACGACGATGGAGAGAGTTGGATGATCATTAAAATCATTAAAATTTAACGAGTTTCAGGTCATATGTATTAATGTCATATACACGCATGAAAATTGCTCGTAAAAAAGATATATATAGAGTAATAATTATCATGGATGGGATGGGATGGGACAATGTGCATTGCATAACTCTTACGCAAACATGAGAAAACTTAGTGAACTTCAAAGGGGTGTTCTTATCAGGAATATTAATAACAACAATAATAACAATACTTAAATAATAAAGAGTCGTACACTCACTTAATCTGCGCGTAAGTGAGACGGTAATATTTTTTTGAGAGTTTATCTCACGTTGGAAATAGGAAGTGTTACTTTTAAGACTTTAAAATTGTTTGACCGTCTCCACTCATTATCAATAAGTGAGGCTCTAATTGTATCATATTTCAGAATTACGGTTTTCCGCATTTGCTAAGTGCTTTTGGGTTACGTAATCTAATTGCATCCTAATTACGTATAAGCGTGGTGTCTGCTTAGTTCACCAATTTTCAGTTGCATGTTAGTGTTGCCTATTGAAATCCCTCCAGAGTTTTTATTCAGCTCAATGAATTTTTTTTAAATCAATTGTCGTCTCAGTGCACAAATCATGCAATATAGGCCATAGAGTTTGATATATATGCGATTCTCAAACATTTATATTTGGATGCTGACATGATCTTCATATGAATGGTGATCATGTTGTCAATATGATTTCATTATCTTGTTGGCATGTTCTCGATAAATTAATGGTTGTCATATATGTTGTCGAGTACCCAATTTCAAATATGGTGAGGTGAGATTTCCTTACAAGCAGAGTACTCGACATCCATACATACCGACAACATATTGAGAACATGCCAACAATATAACGATAACATATCCACACCAATAATTGGTATGTCTCATTCACTCATGTAGGTTTTACAATTGAGTTTCCCTAGCTAGTTGTTTAAGAGTAAAAGAAATTTCAAACTCACTCTCCTCCACAATTAGGAAACTTGCTAATAACCAATATGTGCCGCCCAAGGGCCAAATCACTACAATGAGTTGATAGCCATTTGCTTGAAACTGATAGCTGCAAATTTCACCACCTCACATTTGTCTTGCAATAGATTCTTTTTTCAATTTTTTATTCTCAAATTGATGTGCCCTTCCAAACTAAATTCCAAATTAGAACGTTGTGGGTGCACACAGTGCAGCATGTTCTAATATTTTGAGACTCCTAGTGGTTCACAACTTGACTCTCTCATTCTCTCTGCGGACCATATTGCACCAAATAATGCATGTGATGAAAGATCTTGACTAGGGAACCTGCAAGAACTTCTCCTTCTCCTTGGCTGCCTTCTTTTATATATCTTGAAGCATTGGAATCTTACAAAGTTCATTTGTTTGGAGTTTCTTTTTTGGTAGCTTTTTTCAAATCTACCTTATCACTATGTTGAGTAGGGGCATGAATTTGGCCAAATCATAACTCTTCCAGATAATAATAAGCAGCTAAATCTGATTTATAGGTTACCAATTTACCATTATATTGGATAAGGATTAATTAACCTCTGAAAAGTCAAGTCCACCAATACAACCATATCTAAAATTGTATTCACATTATACTTTAACCAAACTACATATTGGAAAAACATTTAATGACTTTTTTTTTGGCAACGGCGTGTAACGCTCAGGCAGGTGTGCCCTTAGCCTAATTGCTTCAGGCGCAATATGCTTTCAAAGACTCCATACTAACATGGATGCCAGATTTTTCCTTGAAAACTTTTCAACCAGAAGCTTCAAGTCAATATTGACTCAATTACTTGGAATTTAGGATGAATTAATTAGAAGATTGTAGGCCACAATCTTTGTGTTGTCCATTTTATAATTGCCAAGGGATTGCATTAATGTGGTGTGTGACTAATTTTAAAGAGCGCAAGGACACGTCTTCATCATAATTAACCAGCATGCTTGGTCTACCACCAAAGAAAAATCAGTACTTTTTTCATATGCTGCATCATATCTAGCAAAAGAACAAGCCACCAATCCTTTCCAACCTTCATTGTAATGCCTGTCAATGTTGGAATTAATTTTGTACATATATCATAATCAAATTGGGCTCACCATCAGCATCATGGAAGTACCTACCTATTGCATTTAGTTCTTAGTTGAAATTAATGGGCTTGGTCTTCTTTAAAATCACAGGGCTTGACTATGATAAAGGGATTGATATATGATGTACTAGTAGTAATGATAGTAACAAGAAGAAGAGGAAGAAGAATGTGAACAAATTTATTGTCACCCCTAAATTTATTGAAGGCATCCCCTAAAATATATATATATATATATATATATATATATATATATATATATATATATATATATATATATATATAGTCCCTTTCTATTGAGGGACACCCTTTAGGGCTCCCTACGAATTTTTTTCCAACGATTTAGACAAATCGGAAACCGTTTTGACATCCAATTGTGTCCTACAAAATCAATGAACACAGTGCTTCAAGAAAGTACTAAAATTTCAATAACTCAATTGAGTGGTCAAATAATATAGGATTCAAGTGATGTTTTGTAGAAACAATCTTTGAATGATTATCTAAAAAATGGACATTTAGATTAGTGAAATACAATGCGGAGTGGGCCCTACAAGGGTATCCCTCAAATAAACCCTCAATAGAAGATCTCTGTATATATATAATTTTTTAAAGACTTTTCCTATTGAGAGGGGCAATAATATACTGAACTCATACATATTACACGAATGCTAGGACTCAAACATAGGACCTTGCCTGAGAGAGTAATTTCTCCAAACCATTATACTAATGGGTTCTTTACCTGAGAGAGCATCCCCTAAAATATTAATATAACATAAAATGACTACTATTGAAGACCAAGTTGTTTTTAAATCCAAACTTATTTGTTGACAATCCATCCCGAAATCCCACTTTTGATAAGCCATAGCCCGCCCATTAGCTCTCTCACGCTTGAGTAGATGGACTTTATGGGTTGGGTTGGTGCCTTGGTACTTTGATTTTTATATTTTATTAAGTGAATGTAATCAAAATAATTTGTTAGGTGAGAAGTTATAAGCTAAAAGTTTCAAGGTTTATCTTATGATCAAGGACGGATCTATGATTTGAAAATAGGGTGAGTTAAATTTATCTTACATACAAACCTAAAAAACTTGACAGTACGAGTGAATTTCATTGAAGTATGAATTTTAAGGTCAATTAGCAATTACATGATAAACTTCTCCATGAAAGGAAAAGAATTGAAAGCAGTTATTATCCATTACAAAAGAAGAAGAAGAAAAAAACTGAACCATTTTAATCCAACCAAGCCAACTTGGAAAATAAAAATGAGAAGAAGTAGCCAAATTTTATTATAAAATAAAATTTAAAAAAAGAAAAAAAAGAATTGACGTTTTATGTACCACAAGGTGTGGTGCGGTTGGCAAACTGTCACCTCCAACTGGCGAGCTACCTGGTGCCTCAATAAAAGGGGTTCGAAACCCGTTGGAAGCACTTTGTGCCCAGGGGCAAGCTGAACCCCGAGTGGGGATTTAACCCACCCTTCGGGTGTGGGGACACCTCGTGGTATTTACCCAAAAAAAAAAGGCAAAGTTTTTTTTTTTTTGGACATAAAAAGTAAAGGATGTTCTCCAGGAATGTGTGTTTTCTGAAAAATGCTGAGTAATAAATATTAACTAGCCTCTCCACATGCGCTTCCGCGCCCTGCGAGAGGCTTTTTAAAAAAAAATTAAATTTATTTTAGAATTAAAAAAATATATAATGGGTAGTTGTGTTCCTTAAAAGGAGGATCCATTATCTTATTTTTCTTTTAATTTTAAATTTTTTAAATATGAAAAAATGTGAATTTACCATATTATCCTCATTTAATTAATAATTTCAATTCTTAATGTTTGCATTAACCAGGGGCATTTTCTGGTATTTTGAATGTTTCACCATTCTCTGCCTTTTGCTTTATATATATAGATATATATAGATTAACTAAAGAAAAAAAAAAGATTTTCTACTGGTTGGATCATTGGAATGGGGTGTGTGGAGGTGTGCTTTGGTGGACTGAGTATTAATATTGGACTATAAAATATCAAGTCGCCCGGGTTATGGCCCATGTTAGAGCAAGTCCAGCGAGGGGCTGAGCCCAAGGCTGGGGGGGGGTAAGAAAAAAAATGAAGCTCCAGCGGTCAGCCCAAGCCCGGGCAAGCTGTGGGTCCCATGAAGTCGGGTTGGCCCGAAGGCCAGTTCAGCCCGAGGTCCAAGTCGGGGGTTGGATGACGTCATACGCGACGTCATCGCTACAGTGCTACGCACTACAATACTGCTAAAGTCCACGTGTCGCGCTCTGGGCTCTCCGATCAAATTTTTTTCTTCAATCCAACGACAGCCAATTTTTGTGCAATAAAAAAAAAATGAAAAAAATCGAATTTTTTTAAAAAAAATAACTGATTTTTTTTCCTATAAATACCAAAATTTTATCCGATTGAGATAACAAAAAAAATTGAAAATAATCTACAAAAAAATGTGAAAAAAATTCGAATAATTATTTAAAAATTCACCAAAAAGTTCTGAACTGTTTTTCTATAAATACCTACCATTCTTCTTCATTTTCAACACAAAATCCTCTTATAATTTCTTCTCCTTCTATTATTTTTCATTTTCTACACAAAATTTTCAACACATTCAATACATCAAACAAAATATAATTAAAAGAAATCTTATCCGAAATATTCTCAAAATTAATTCTTTAGGTTTTAAAAACAAAATATTATCCGAATTAATTATTGAGGTAAAAAAATTTATGAAAAAAACAAAAAAATGAATAGTAATTGCCCTTAGCCATGGCAACGGGTGGAAACACAAAATATACTATTTGCAAGGGCAACCACTATTCACGTGAATAGTGGCTGCCCTAGCTCCCCCCCTTGCCATGGCTAAGGGCAAATGGGTGGAGTTGCTCTTAGCATGGACGTAGGACTGTTCTTGCTCATGATTCGGACTTTTTCTAGGTTGGTGTAGCATGATTAGTATACGATTAGTAATTGTATTAAGAAAGATGAGTGTCTAATACAACTCCCCACGTACTTATTATCAAGATAAGTGGAAGACCGTCCTAAATAGGGGCGTGAAGAAGATCTTATCAGATTTTCTTAATTATGAACAAAAATCTCTCCTAAAAGGTAAGAATATAAAGAAGTGAAACAAGTGGAAATGCATGCATGTAGTGTTTACAAGGTGGCCGAAAAAGAAGGATAGGCTAAGGTGGGCGGTTGGATAAGCACTAGGCAGGCAATTTATGTTCATAGCGGTCAATGTGGATAACTGGCCAACTGGTAAGTGTTTACTACTGTTACTGTCTCAAATGGAGGAGAAAGAGAGGCGGGCCTTCTGGATTGTGTATTTGGACAATTTCAAAAAGGGATTAACGGCCAACTTTTTTTTACCTCTTGTTCATATTACTTTACTTGTTCTCACAACACATGTGCCTAATAATATCATGACTTCAGATTTTGCCTCATCCTAACCTTGACTTGAGGCCGATATTCTCTAAGATGACTCACGAGCTCTCTTTTTTTTTTTCTTTATTCTTTTGAGTATTGGAGGACATGTGATTCGAATTTGGCTCCTCTATGATAAGCTCATTTCTTACAATACGTGTCTAATAAAGGCCTAACTAATTGTATATCTAATTTCCTGTTTAGGAGTGATTATGAAACACTTAAAAGCGCTTTATGATAGTAAAAAAACGTTTTTGATAATGTTTGATAGAAATATTTAAAAGTGCTTCTGGGTCATAGCACCTGCTTCACATAGCATGTGTTTCTCTAGAAAAGCACTTAGATTTTTTGTAAAAATTTTAACGTTTTAATAATAAAGGTGCTTATGAGTAAAAGTGCTTCCTAAAACAGTAGTTCCAAACAAACCCTAAAACATGTTGTCAAAGAGTAAAGAGCCTTGCCATTCACGCTAAAAAATTTACTCACTATACTCGACGAAGATGTATGAGATGAGGACAACAATGACAATTTTATTTTTGACAATTTTGAAATCTTTTGATACTACTTGTGAAGTTTTCAGACACATCAATGAAAGGGTCAAAATTGAAAAGTGGGAAAATTTTCAGATGCTATGCTAGGGTGTAGTGATCAAATTCGTGTGTGTGAGATGATCCATGCTCAAGACTCGAACAGCAGCAAACTTAGCCCATTCATATAAACACAGTTCAGCCCAATCTCGTCAAGGCCATTATGAACCTTATGGGCTTCAACTAAAACAATCCAGTAGGATTTTGATGAGAGCAAGAGCCCAAGAACAATTATGTCTCCGTGAAGTCTAACTGAAAGCAGGAGTCAGAAGCTGTACTTGTAAACCAGACGACGACAATGGAGAAGAGTGCACGGAGGCGATTGGATTGTATTTCTCGTCACCTTGTATTACCACCTCAAACTAATCATGGTCTGCAGCAGGTGAGATTGATTCGTCCAAAATCTTTTTCCACTTTTCTTCTTTTATTTTTTGTTGGGTTATCTTTTGCACTATGTACTGAGAAGCTTGGTAGAAAAAGAAAAGATGTTGTATTTGATAAAGTTTGAGTTTTTAACTACTGCAAGGTGCTGTTATTAAGTAATGGGCAAGTGAAGAGTGAGGAGGCAGAGCCTGTGGTGATAGGAGGAATGGTGTTGGACATTCATGCCACACCTTCTATCCCTGCAAATCCCAGAACCACTACTCCAGGCAAGGTAAGTTTAATTTTCTTCCCCACAAACTTTTCATATGAAGTTTTTCTTTTAGGTGAATTGGAATTGTATGTCCAACATTGTCATTGTACTCTTTTGTGTCTGGTAAGTTAATTCAATTTGGTATTTTAGATTCCACTATGCTAAGCAATTTCAAGCTTCTGGAAAACTTCTTCTGCTCCAATTCTCTTAGTTTAGAATATAAAATGGCTAATGAATTATGCCCACATGGAAAATGGTAGTTTTCATGTGAGTTTGTTTGAGTATGTTGAGACTTCAAATTGTAGTACCCCCAATTTTCAGAATTGTAGATTGAAGTTTATACTTTGAGATGATGAAGAATTGGTTTTCACTGCTAACAGTGAGAGTCTTCAGCAGGGCTGTAAATTGGGAGTTCATTTTCTTTTATTAGATATTTATTTGCAGTATTTTGACATTTCAAATTCTTGTACCGTCAAGGGCTGAGTTTAAATAATTGTACCTTGAAGTTTATGTTTGAAATTATGGAAAATTGGTTTTCACTGCTAACACAGTAAGATTGTTCTTTTATTAGATATTTATTTGAGTGTGCGTATCTATGGGAATCATCTACTCAGGTCAGCTATGTACTAGGAGGGGTAGCAAGGAATGTTGCTGAGTGCATATCAAAGCTAGGAGCAAAGCCATTCATGATTAGTGCCTTGGGGCTTGACATGCCAGGTGGTCTTCTGACCCTTTTTTGTTTATCATTACAATTATTGCTTGCCAACCTCCACAACCACAAGAGCCATGCAGGTTTCATCATCAATTCAATAGTACTTTGTAAAATTGATAAGAATTGTTTGGATGCTTAGTTGGAAAATATCAAGTAATGCTTTTGGGGCTGGGATACTTTTTGATATATCGTAATGTTGGGATGCCAGGTTTCCAGTGATTTGAGTAGCAATATGAACATACTTCAAATTGCAGTGTTCATTGTAATCACTCCATAGTCCAAATCTGATGTTACGATTGATAACCATAATCTTAACACATGAATCTCAAAACATCTCTATTTGTTCCTTGTCAGGCTTATTCACTAGGCAAGCCCCGTTTGGGATTGCTTTTTTTCACCAAAAACCTACTTCACTTTACAGTTAAACAGTTTAAGGTGTTTGGTAAAAAGAAAATATTTCGATTATTTTAAAAGCGATGGCCTTTTGACAGCAGCTTTTAAAAGCATGCTCTGGGTTGCTTTTTAAAGCTGCTTTCAAAAGAAGCAGAGATGAACATTTAATGAATTTTTTTAATTCCCAAAATACCATCATTCATTTTAAAAAATGACACCACCTCCACTTCCACATCCAACTCCACCACTTGCCACCACCACATTCACTACCTCCACAACCACCGCCACCACCACCACCACCACCACCACCACAACCACCACCTCTTCCACCTCCTCCACCACCTCCACCACCACCTCATCCTCCACCTCCACAACCACCACCACCACCACCACCTCCTCCAAAACCTCCAAATCCACCACCACCACCACCACATCCTCCTCCTCATCATCCTCCGCCACCACCACCACATCCACCACCTCCACCACCTCCTCCTCCAACACCTCCACCACCACCTCCTCCAAAACCTCCAAATCCACCACCACCTCCACAACCGCCATCCCCATCAACTCCACCTTCATCACCACCACCACCTTCATCACCGCTCCACCACCACCACCACAACCACAACCACCAACTCCACCTTCATCACCACCACCATCTCCACTCCATCACTACCACTACCACCACATGATTAGTACACTTTTAACATCATGTATATTTTAGTCATTATTCACAGTTACAACAATTTTATATTAAAATTTACCAAACGTTTTTTACATTGCTTTTTGTACTAACAGCACTTTAAAAATAGTGTTTACCAAACATGGAGCTGCTTTACTTTACAGCTAATTATTTTCAAAGCACAGCAGAAGCAACTTTTTTTTAAAAGTGACAGCAATCCCAAACTGGGCCTTTGACTGTTTTTCTAATATATTTTTATCTGAATTGTGTTTGCAACATAATCACAATTTTTGTACAGCACATATGACTTGTGAAACTGACAAGTTACACATATTTTCTTTTTCATTAGGAAACTTATTGTTGGAGCACTGGAAGTCTTATGGGCTATCTACTGAAGGTCATCTATTATGTTTGTAATTTACCTTTCATCTTCGGTGACTTTTGATTATAGTTATAACTCCAGATTGCAATAAGGTTTTAGATACTCTATTTACAACCAAAATTTAGTCAGTTTGACTTATCTTTCAGTGTGTCTGTCAGGGATAACATATTAAAGCATCTCAGCACAATTCTTACTCGTGTATTAATATGTTATGATGGTTTTGGATTAGGGATTTGGAAGCACCAAGACATTGAGACTCCTGTTGTGTGCAATGTACTTGATGTTAGTGGGGAGTTGGCTGCTGCTGTTGCAAGTGTAGAAGCTATCGTAAGTTCAAGTTCGATAAAAGAAATTTGTTTATTTATGAGAGTTGTTAAATTGAAAACATAAACAAAGCTTAAGTTAAGAATGGCATGTTCAGAACATTTAATGCTTACATGATGACCCGGGAACAGGAAAAATTTCTAACACCTGAGTGGATCCAGCAGTTCAAATATAATATACGCTCTGCTCCAGTGTTGATGATTGATGCAAACCTGACTCTTTCTGCTCTAAAAGCTTCTTGCCAGTGTATTTATTACATTTTACTTTAGATCTCTCTCTCTCTCCCCCTCTCTCCCTCTCTCAGTATCTTTTACTCAATTCTCAATTTTCTTCTCTTATTTTGGGTTTATTTCAGTGGCAGCAGAATGCAAAATTCCGGTGTGGTTTGAACCTGTATCAGTAACAAAATCTCGAAGAATCAGTTCAGTTGTCAAGTATGTGAGTGTTGTCCTTTTGCTCTTATGTCCACATTGCTATTAATTCTTCTTAAAATGTTAGATCCAGGTCACTCGTAGAACAGGTTACGCCCTTTTTATGATTCTAGTTGTAGTTGATGAGTATCTATGTGTTCTTATCCTTTTTTTGGTATGTTTTTCTGCCTGGGATGAGGGGTTATGATAAAAAAAGGAACTGGTTACCTTACGGCCTCCCTTTACACCTTTACATGTACAGGAATTAATATATAATAAAATTTTACAGAGATGGATCTCATTGTATAATCATGTTGTTGTTTGTAAGTTACTTGGGTTCAACCCCTTGCCATCTTTAATCAAAACATGCATTACTATTTAAAGAAACAACTATTTAAGGGTAACTAATAAAAACAGTTATATGCTTGACCCTGATGTAGTCTTTTTATTTCCAGGGTTTCTTTTTTATCCTCATTTGCAACTAACATGCTGGTTATTATGTACAGGTAACTTTTGCTTCACCCAATGAAGATGAACTTGTTGCCATGGCAAATAATTTGTCTGGTGGAAATGTGTATCGTCCAATTGAAAGGAACAATGGCAGAAAGAAATGTTCAACAGAAACCTTGTTCCATTTGCTAAAACCTGCAGTCTGGGTTTTGCTAGAGAAGGGTATTAAAATAGTTGTTGTGACAGTTGGTTCAGATGGAGTGTTCTTATGTTCGAGAGGAGGACCAAGCTTCATGAGAATTGGTTGTGAGGGAATCAAACCTTTTGTTTCCAATGGGGAATTATTCAATACCGTAACTGCAAGTTGTCCTTCAAATCTGTTCTCGAGTCCTCTGGATTCTGAGGGAAGCTCGTTTCTCTTTGCTATGCATTTTCCTGCACTTCCTGCATCAGTGGTGAGGCTTACAGGGGCTGGTGATTGCTTGGTTGGGGGAACTATCGCTTCTATTTGTGCAGGTTTAGATGTGATTCAAAGTCTGGCAGTTGGTATTGCAGCTTCCAAAGCTGCAGTTGAGGGAGAGACCAATGTGCCTTCTGTATTTAATTTGGCTGCAATTGCAGGTACGAGTTTGAACGTATATTTTGCGTAAAAAGGAAATAAAGTGTGTATGAAATTGCATGAGTGTTAATATTTTCCCCATACCATTCGGTGTATATGATTACTGCAGAGCATTAGACAACTAAGATGGCCTAGTTGCAGAATTTCGAGTTATTGTGAAATCACTGAAATATCCTGTACTCCAAAATGTGATGCTTGAGATGACACAGAATGGTAATTAGTAAACCTAGTTACCACACACACACAAAGCCTTATTGGTCTGATGTTAACAAGTTAGAAAAGAAAATATTTGTGAACCCATTTCAGAGGGACATCCAAATTATAGTGTCTACTTAATTTTCACAAATATTATTGTCTTTTGGGATAGGCAAAACCATTGTAACTTCTGGTGGTTTGACATGAATGAAAGAGATTCCACTATTTCACGCAAGGCTCTATATATATTGATTGTTGTGTAATTATTTTCCATGCAGATGATGCAAGGTCGGTATACTCGGCTGCCAAAGTTGTGTTCCATCAATCAATGCCGTAAAACCATGGAACTGCGAATCAAGCTGAATCAGTTAGATTGTTGTAAATCAGAGGGAAACTTTCACTTGAGGAACCATGCCAATCTTTGTTTTCTGCTAATGTTCTTCATACATTAAAGCTGTCAAGGAGGCATCATTTCATTATCTGATTCTGCATATTGTGAAGTTGTTTACTATTGTCAGAGTTGGATGACGGAAGCAAGGCTAATGCTTGTCTGAGTAATTGGAAATTTCAATGAACTGTACATGAAATTTCACTGCACAACAAGAATATACTTACCATTTTAACTGTATAGCATTACCATTGTACCAACATGAAATTTCAATGAACTGCATAACAGTCTTACCATTTTCAGATATTTCTTTATTTGCTATCTACTGAAATATGAAAATAATATTGGTTTTGGCCAGCATCACCAAAAAATATATGCATCTTTGCTCTAGTTTCTAAATTTGCGTATTATACACTTATGTATGTAATTTTTTTTTCAAATACTTCTGTTTTTCATACACTACAAGTTTTTTAAAAATCAAACGTAATGTACATGCATATTCTTCACGCTTAATGCACCTTTATTTTTTTCTTACAAGCTATTTAATAATAAAGTATAATTCACATAGGGTATATGTGTTTTTCAAATATTATTGAATAATAATACTGCACATAAAAAAAAAATAATGAAAAAAACAAAAACGACCTCGTTTTGGTTCATATTAGCACCCACGAACTCCCCTAACGACGTCATTGTTGATGTCGTATGAGTAGCGAATGGTTTTTGGCACCTTCAATTCAAAAGACGAAGTAACGTTTGAAATGGGTTCGCTTTGTCTTTACCGCCTTTCCGCGCAAACGCGCTTATAATTTTCTTTCTGATATTTTTTCGTTCAGAGAACGCCATCAAAGCAGAGGGACAGGGATAAGCAAATTGTATGTAAATGCAGTTTCTAAAAGACGGTCTTATATATCACGTTCAAGCCATAAAAGCCGGTTTTCCGCTAACCATTTTCACTTCCAATCAACTCATACACTTGTACTCCAGAAATGGCCTTTTACGAGAAGCCCAGAAACTGTTCGACGAAATGCCCCAACGAAACGTCTTCTCTTGGAATGCCATTATATCCGCTCACATAAAAGCACAAAACTTGAAGCGAGCCCGCCAGTTATTTGACTCTGCTTCGTACAAGGATTTGGTCACTTATAATTCACTGTTATCTGGTTACGTCAGCGCAGACGGGTATGAGGATTGTGCACTTGAGCTATTCAGTGAAATGAAGTCACTGGATTATGGGATTAGAATTGATGAGATTAGTCTCACAACGATGCTGAACTTGACTGCAAAGTTAGAAGTGGTGTCTTATGGAAGGGAGTTGCATTCGTTTACGGTGAAAACTGCCAATGATTCAAGTGGGTTCGCGGTGAGCTCACTTATTGATATGTATTCTAAGTGTGGATATTTTCAAGAAGCGTGGTGGGTTTTTAGTGGACATAGAGGGGTGGTTGACTTGGTTTCAAAGAATGCAATGGTGGCGGCTTGTTGCAGAGAAGGAAAATTGGAAGTGGCAGTTAATCTGTTTTGGACAGAACCGGAGCTGAATGATGTTGTGTCTTGGAACACATTGATTGCAGGGTATGCCCAGAATGGTTTTGAAGAAGAAGCACTCAATCTGTTTGTCCGTATGGCGGAGAATGGATTTAGGCGGAATGAGCACACTTTTGCTAGTGTTTTAAGTGCTTGCTCTGGCCTGAGGAGCTTCAAACATGGAAGGGAAGTCCATGCTTGGGTGTTGAAGAATGGGATGACTTCGAATTCATTTATACTCAGTGGAATTGTTGATGTCTACTGTAAGTGTGGCAATATGAAGTATGCAAAGTCAGTTCACGCAGCAATGGGGTTTGAAAATTCCTTCTCGGTCACGTCAATGATTATGGGCCATGCCTTTCATGGTAACCTAGTAGAAGCACGGAGACTTTTTGATTCATTGGCTGAAAAGAGCACTGTTGTATGGACAGCTTTGTTTTCTGGATATCTCAAATCACAGAAATGCGAAGCTGTATTTGAACTTTTAAGTGAGTTCAGGGCGAAGGAATCAATAGTTCCTGATGCTGCAATTCTCATCAGTGTTCTTGGTGCCTGCGCAATAAAAGCTGCCCTGGATCCTGGTAAGCAGATTCATGCGTACATCTTAAGGAGCAGGATCGAAGTGGATAAGAAGTTGTTTAGTGCTTTGGTTGATATGTACTCAAAATCTGGGAGTATTACCTACGCAGAAAGCCTTTTCAAGAGAGGCTCTGACAGGGATATAATCCTTTACAATGTGATGTTAGCTGGTTATGCTCATCATGGGCTTGAAAATAAAGCTATCCAGATCTTCAATGAAATGTTGGAGCGAGGTATTAAACCTGATGTAGTCACCTTTTTAGCAATTCTATCAGCTTGTCGACACTCTTGTTTGGTGGAATTGGGTGAGCAGTTCTTCTACTCCATGAAAAAGGATTACAATGTATTGCCCGAAATTGAGCACTATGCTTGTATGATTGATTTGTACGGGAGGGCTAACCAGCTTGACAAGGCAAAAGAATTGATGAGAAAAATTCCTATAAAACCAGACACCATTATATGGGGGGCATTCTTGAATGCTTGTAGGGTAAATGGAAATACCATACTTGCTAGAGAGGCAGAGGAGAGGCTATTAAAACTTGAAGGAGACATTGGTGATCGGTATGTACAGTTGGCTAATTTATATGCTGCAGAGAGAAATTGGGATGAGGTTTGCAGAATAAGGAAGAAGATGAAAGGGAAGGAGGCCAAGAAGGCTGCTGGTTGCAGTTGGTTATACGTGGAAAATGGAGTTCATATATTTATTTCTGGTGACAAAACTCACCCAAGAACAGAGGCTATAAATTTTACCTTAGCCTTATTGGCTGAAGAATTGTATCAGATATCTTGAGCAGAATTGAGGGTCATAATTTGAATTTCATCATCTCAACACAACACATCTAGTTTATTCTCAAGTGGTTTTGTGTGTGTGCCGATTGTGTAGTCCATCAGTGGAAAGGTCTTGGAGTGTTTTTGCACAACAAGATTTCTACCACAATCACTAATGTCAATTAATGCGGTGGTAATTCTAGGCAATTAAGTAGGGTGAGCCAAAATGCTCTCTCTCTAATGCACAAAAGGTTGTTGATAAACCATAGTTATACTCCATTTCGGAGCCAAACAAATTAGAAAAAGACAGGGAAGAAGGGTGTGTACAAAAGATCTTGCTTCCTTCCTATCAATTACAATTTGACACATATGCAAAAATAATTCATTAAAAACATAAAAGAAAAACTTCTGCAGACATATCATATTGCCATTAGCAAGAATGTTACTAGGGAAGGAAGGAAAGTATTTTCCGTGTATAAATGGAATATAATTACGGTTTATCCAATTAATTTAGGGAGCTTCACTAATATACCCAAAATAGGGGCTGAAATTATATTAAAAAAAGAACTCCCACATGGAATGCACTTTAGAAACACACCCAAAACTCATTTACTACATAAGAAATTGGTGTTAAAGTTCCTATAACTTACTTGATTGCCATCAACTTAAAAGAAGCCCAACACAAAAAACTTAAATAGCACCCAAAACAAACCCAACAATTTTATAAAAAAAAACCCAAACAATTCATTACAAACAAAACGTCTTGAAAACCGTAGCTGCATTAATGTGTCATGTTGATTAATGACTGTAATGTTCCACACCTTTATTATCATGTTGATTAATGGCTGTAATGTTCCAGTCTAGGGTAATAACACTGCTAGTTTCCTATGACATTCTATTTCTAATGCATGTCTACCCCTGTAATGTTCCAATCTAGGGTAATAACACTGCTAGTTTCCTATGACATCCTATTTCTAATGCGTGTCTACCCTTGTAATGTTCCAGTCTAGAGTAATAACACTGCTAGTTTCCTATGACATCCTATTTCTAATGTATGCCTACCCCTATAATGTTCCAGTCTAAGGTAATAACACTGCTAGTTTCCTATGACATCCTATTTCTAATGAATGTTTACCCCTGTAATGTTCCAGTCTAGGGTAATAACACTGCTAGTTTACTGCCATGTTGATTAATGCTTGTCATGTTGCTATTTCTAATACATGTCCACCAAAGAAAAGATGAAGAAAGAACAAACCAGACCAACTCAAAACAAGCCGAGCCTAGATTGCTAATACTATTATGTCATAGAAGTACATTGTTAAACAAAAATGAGAAAAATTAACTGAAATAGTAACGAAAGATAAATCGATCATCAAAGCTTAAAATACATTTCGAAAATCAACTAAAATATGAAGAGAAACACATAATTGAAGCAAAAGATCAAAAATCTCAAGTCCAAACCAAACGACGACGACGATGACAACAATGACGACAATGACGACGACGACATGGGGAAAGAGGAGTAGAGCTCGAAGATGAGGAGTAGAGCTAAGAGCATCTAATTGAGGTTCGTTCGAGGTTCTAAACAATCCGGAAAAAAATATATCAATAGAAGCACGATTTTAGAACAAGAAATCAAAGGTGAAATATTGAAAATTGTAGATCATAGATGAAGAATATATTTGGACTTGAGACTGAGCTTCAATGGAAGCTCCTCTTGCTCCAACACTGAGAAAGCACCAGTGAGAAAGGAGAAAGTAAATCTGATTTGGTTTTTTGGCAAATCTGGGTAGATCTGATTTTTTTTTTTTCCTCAAATCCATAGTACAAGGGCAATATAGGTATTTTACATATACAAATAAACTAAAAAATAGCTATTAAATTGAAAAAATTGACAACTGTCGATTTTTAGGTTTTTTCTTTTTGGGTGTGTTTATAGTTTTTAAATGGTATATGATTTCTTTATAAGACTATGTCTAAGAGGGGTGTATTCAATTCTAACTTTTAAAGACTTTTTGTAAGTAAGCGACTTTTATAGAATTGAAGATTCTTCATGACTTTTACATACTTTATAAAGTTAAGTGATATACTTTTATATACTTTTATCATAGAGTTTTACATACTTTTATCTACTTTTTTTAATATTTATTTATGAATAGTATTTATCTTTTTAATATTTATCATAGAGTAGTATAACGAAAAAAGAAATCACTTCTAATATTTATGTTTTGTATGGTGAATTAACTAGTCCGCATATGGAACAAGTAGCCAAAAAAAAAAAAAATCAATTGTGTAAAAGCAAAGAAATATTTTTCCATGTTTAAGAACTTTTCACTTGAGAACAGTTAAGTATGGAGAAAATAAGGTTGCTACTCTTGAATGCAACTCAAATATAAGGTGTGCCATCAATATTATGGATTTAATTAGTTTTTAGTTTATAGAGCTGGGTCTTGGGGAAGAAGGGACATATTATCCGATTGTTGGAATGAAGTTGAAATCCTCAAGACCTCCTAGAAGCATACTCTGTTTGGGTGGGAGATGCCAATAAAGTGGCATGGTGATAGAGCCAAGCCAAATAACAGCACCAGAATGTGGGGTTAGCTATACACCCCGAGATGCTAAGAGCTAAATTGCTGTTGGAGAATGTGGGTTTTGTAACAAAATCATCTGTTCCTATAGATAGGCCTTAAAAATTGCAAATGGAGGCAAAAAGAATTTATGGAAGAAACCAATGCAGTCCCACCATAGCTCTTTTAGTATGTAGCAATTGTTTCAAGCATTGTAAAAAAAAAAATGCAAGAAACGACTCATTATCATAACAATTCCCAAGGCATATAATGGAAGCCAAAAACAAAATCAAACTGGCGGCGTAAGTAGGCCATCTCTTGATAGTACACCGACGAAAGAGGGAGGGGGTGTAATTAACTATTTGCTCCCCCATCCCCTAAGATAAAAAAGAAAGAAAAAAATATCCGCTCCAACGTAAAAATAAAACAATAATAATCATGAAAAACTGAAAAAGAAAGCTAACGAACAAATTCTCTTGTTATTAATAATATTCAAAGAACCCTATTACAAATAGTGTTGGTTTTTATTTTTCTGTATCTCACTCTGTTTCATGGCTCTCCCAAGCGAGGTCAGCGATCTCTCTCTCTCTAGTGTATTTGATCTTGTTCCTTTCAACAACGAACCATATTTTTCCGCCATAAAATGTTTTACTTGTTAAATTGTAAAGCGTAGTTGCTTCGTGCAGGTCGGGTTGCGTGTACTGCTGTGCCCTCTTGGTTCCAACGTCCTTGTCCGGACTGCCTGGTAAACTTTTTTCTTTTTCTTTTTTTTTTGGGTTTTTATTGCTTTCTTAATTCCTTTTTAGGTTTCAGAGTTTATAGTTCTTTCACTGTTTCTATACTTGGTTAGCAAATTAAGTAGTGGGTTTTGTTGAGATAAGGAAATGTTGAATAATGGTTTGTGCAGCTGCTCTGTGGGGATTGCTTTACCCGTTTACTCAACGTTTAAAGCTATTGAGAATAAGAATCAAGCAGAGCAACAAAGGTGGCTCCTTTATTGGGCAGGTCAGAAATCCCGTTTCTAATTTTGTGTTCTTCCAAATACACTATCTTTGATCCTTACCACTATTGTTACTTCGTTTGTAAGACTACTATGAGATCAATATTGGGATATTCTTGAGAAATTTAGATACTCTCTAATGGATTGTTAATGTGTTTTCAATGAATTGACTGGAGGCATGTTTTTAATTGTTCCTTTATGAGATTAATATCGCATACACAAAGAATTTCTAGGTAGGTGGTTTATTCCCTTAAATTGAATTCTTTTTCTACCCTCCTAAGATAGCCTGTAGAAAGAAATTTTAGGGAAAACCCCCATAGCCATATTCTTATTAGACAATATATGGAGGAGAAAAAGTACAAAGCAAGAAATGTTGTGGCGAAGAACTCTACATTCCATTAGATACCTAACTTTGGGACACTTAAGGTACAAGATTGGCAGAAAAATGCAGGACTACTAGAGAGGATTTTATTAACGCATGTATGTGTTAAACTGGTGCAGATCAGTGAGTTCCTTGTTTTGGTATTTGGGTCTTTCCCCAGTTCTAGTTGCCGGCGGCAACCCATTGTAGAAGTCCACATTATAATTGCGTTGTCCAGGGTTTTCCTGTTCTTTTTTAATGTTGACTTTTTTTTTGCTACTTGCAGCTTATGGATCTTTCAGTATTGCAGAAGTATTTTCAGACAAGATCCTGTCCTGGTAAAGTTTTCTATATAACATGATTCTTCTTCAATTTTCATTTATGAATATAAAAGTACTCATATACAAAACAGACCATGGGAACCATAGCCTTTGAGAAAATAGAGTTTGAAGCCTAACCTTAAGGTCTTTCATTTAATGGAAAGTTGTGATCTCTCTTTAGAGGTTAGATATTTCCCTTGTTCTAAGTATTTGATGGAGATATGGAGGTATTCAATGGGAATTGATGTGATTAGGGAATGTGATTTGAGTTAATTTCTGTTGACCTCAATAAATTAGACTATGGCATAACTCTATTGACAGACCTTAATTTGAAATTTAAATCAGATTACCGCCCGCTTTGTTTTTCCTTCTTCTCTTCTCTGCTTCCTCCTCTTCTCCCTCTCTTTCTTTCTCCCCTATTCTATTTCCTCTCTGGGTGCATTAGTGTTTGTCAATATTCTTCTTCTTGCTAGATGACTTTGAAGGAGTTGGTCCAACTCTTGATGGAAGGTTGGTTTGAATAATGACATCTATGGAAACATTACATATGATTTGTTTGAATAGATTAGACTGTTGCATTCTCATTTACAATCCTAAATAAGCACAGTTTTTGTTGCATTTGTCTTCATATTTCTGGATTTATAGTTGTGTTTAACAATATCGAAGTGTTGCTAATTTAGTAAGTGGTAGTTTCAAGTTTAAAATTTTGTTTTACTGCTTCCCTGAATGAGTTATTGTAATCTGATGAAGGCTCTTTGCATCATTTCATCAGGTTTCCGCTCTACTACCATGTGAAGTTTGCATTTCTTGTTTGGTTACAACTTCCATCCTCAAATGTAAGCACAGCAAAGTTGCTTTTACTATGTAGTGCTTCTTGTTAATTCCTGCTTGCAATTGATTTCTTTGTTAGTGGTATTGATTTTAGTTTGAGAAAACTTCCATTCTTTACCAGTGCTTTTTTTTTTTTCCTGTTTCACTCCAAAATCTAAGTGCGTTGTGTATGTTCAGTTTTTCTGATATTATGAAGTTTTAGAAAATACTCCAAAAAGTACACTTAAGTGAGCTCTTAAAGTGCTTGACTAACTGCTTGCTGTTTAACAGGGGGCAAAGCATCTGTATACAAGCCTTCTGCGTCCATTCTTTCTGAGGCATCAAGCCCGACTTGATCAAGCTGTGGATTTTATATATGGTCAAATGGTAATTACTTCTTTGATATTCTTATGACATAAGTGTTTGTTTAACCAGCCTTGCTATTTGCTGAAATTATTGTAGATAATCTATAAAATTTATTGTCGAATGGTATTCTGCATCATCAGCCACTCCGTAGCTATTGAGACCTCACATTTACATTGACTTTTTTTGTCCACTTCTGAGTGCTGAGATACTGAGGCTTGTATATGGTTGCACATTCTTGAGGGCTAATAGATTCTGAACTTGCAGAGTAAATTCATCAGTTCACACCAAGGAGATTTACAGTTTGCGAGGGTGCTTTTCATGAAGGTTTTGGCAGCAGGTATGGATGGGAACGATTTGGTCTATTTACGTATGTTAGTGTTATATATCTAATATGATACGTGTGGTATTGTTAACAAGAAAATTTCACAAATTATTTGATAAGATTACCTACTTATATTTTTGTTTTCTTCCCTTTTCTCTTGAATCAGCAAGTGGGGTAGTTAAGGGTGTTGTGCCCCACGGGCAAAGGCAAGCAAGTCCGGCGATCGAAGACCCTGCGAAACAAACTCAGGACTCTGAATCAGAAAAAGATGAGTAGAGCATTCGCCAGTTTCCGTGACCAGAAATACATGTTTCATAGATCTGGTAGTTAAAGTGTTGAAACTTTTTTCTTTTTGGGTCTCAATAGATCTTGTACATAATACACAAATATTTTATGTTTCTAGTTGCATGTGGAACCCAAGTGCTCATTCAAGAAGTGATCTTTGACTATTATTCTTGACATGAATTTACTCTTCACCTCGTTTAACGTCCAATTTGATTTCACAAAGGTTCGTGTATGGGAAAACCATTGACCAACAATAACCAACAGAGTTTGAGGATGACATAAAAAAAATATTGAATGTCAAAATTTGAACCCTCGGATTAAAAGAATCAAATTGTTCGATGACTGCAAGTGCTGCTAAGGTTTTTTTTTATAAAAACTAATGAGCATTTTGTGATGCTAATGATAATTTATTTTAGTAACAATTGTCTATTTTATTAGAAAATAAATAAATAAATTTAAATTTCATGCCATTATTATTATCTATCTATATATATAAAGCAAAAGGCAGAGAATGGTGAAACATTCAAAATACCAAAAAATGCCCTTGGTTAATGCAAACATTAAGAATTGAAATTATTAATTAAATGAGGATAATATGGTAAATTCACATTTTTTCATATTTAAAAAAATTAAAATTAAAAGAAAAATAAGATAATGGCCTATTTTTATGGAACACAACTACCCATTATCTTTTTTATTTCTAAAATAAATTTTAATTTTAAAAAAAAAGGCCTCTCGCAAGCGCGGAAGCGCGTGTGGAGAGGCTAGTATATATAAAGCAAAAGGCAGAGAATGGTGAAACATTCAAAATACCAAAAAATGCCCTTGGTTAATGCAAACATTAAGAATTGAAGTTATTAATTAAATGAGGAAAATATTGTAAATTCACACTTTTTCATATTTAAAAAAATTAAAATTAAAAGAAAAATCAGATAATAGCCTATTTTTATGGAACACAACTACCCATTATCTTTTTTAATTCTAAAATAAATGTTAATTTTTTTAAAAAAAGCCTCTCGCAGGCGCGGAAGCGCGTGCGGAGAGGCTAGTTATTATTATTTTCTAAATTTAAATGTAAATTCAAGGAGACTGTTGCATTTACCCGCCCCTTGAAATTTAACCATAATCAGGATAAATTAGAATAATAAACCAAAATTAATTAATATTTTAAAACCCATATGCCTTCTTCATTGCTCTAGTCAACTATTGTCTGAAGTTGGCAAGTACCAGCTTCCCCTCTCTGCTTCTCTCTCTCTCTCTCTCTCTCTCTGAAGACTCAAGCATTGCTGAGAAGGAAAAAGGCATGGTGGGTCGCCGAGAGAAAGCGCAGTCTTTCTGCAAATCGAGGGTCTGCGTTGCGATAGCAATCGGAGTCCTTCTCGGCTGTGTCTTCGCCTTGTGCTTCCCCAGTGGCTTCGTTTCAATTTCCAATCCGGCCCCTATTCTCAATCACCGCTTCGTCAAATCCATTGCTCAGGTTGTTCTTAATCCTTTTTTAAATTTGGGTTGTTCTTGTTTACTTACTTTTCTTATTTTTCTAGTTCTCTGTTTGAGCGATTGCTGAGTGCTTGAAATTTTTAGCATTTTCAATGAATGGATGATTGGTGATTGGGATTTTTCAATTTGATGACAAATGAAGCCCGTTGACTTGAGATTTTGGGGGATTGACTTTTGATTGAAACTTTTGATTGAAACCCAGTAAATGCAATTGATTTGTGTGTGTACTCTGTCCCAATGATGGAATTCAGATTATATGCTATCCTTTTTTTTTTGGTCAAATCAGATTATATGCTAGGCATACTGAGAAGTTAGTTTGATTTGAATTTTGATGTATGCGTTGTTTTCAAGCGCTTTCATTCCCCATTTGGGCATTTTTGTGAACCTTTGACATGAGACGACTATCATTTATGCATACTCAGTTAACATGATTGTGGGCTTCTTGTGATCCTTTAATTGCCATACATATAGCTTCTCTGGAGTTCTGAATTGCAATAGCTAATCTTAGAACAGATCGACATAGTTTAATGTGTAATTTTGAGGGTCATAAACATGATGATATTTATATTTTTGGTCATTTGTGTACTAGGTTGGTTCTACCCTGTGTGAATCATCTGAACGGATCAACCTGTTGAAATCAGAGTTTGTGGCAGCTTCTGAGAAAAATGCCGAGTTGAAGAAGCAGGTTAGGGAATTGACTGAAAAGATTCGGTTGGCGGAACAAAGGAAAGATCAGGCAGAAAAACAGGTTCTTGTGTTGGGTGATCAGAAGAAAGCTGGGCCTTTTGGTACTGTCAAAGGCTTAAGAACCAACCCTAGTGTTCTTCCTGATGAATCTGTGAATCCAAGATTAGCAAAGATTTTGGAGAAAGTAGCTGTTAATAGAGAGCTTATAGTTGCACTTGCAAATTCAAATGTGAAGCAAATGTTGGAGGTATGGTTCACTAATATTAAGAGAGTGGGCATATCCAATTATCTGGTTGTTGCTTTGGATGAAGAAATTGCAAAGTACTGCGAATCAAAAGATGTTCCAGTTTATAAGAGAGACCCCGATAAAGTCATTGATTCAGTTGCGAGGACTGGAGGGAACCATGCTGTCTCCGGGTTGAAATTTCGTATTTTGAGGGAGTTTTTGCAGCTGGGATATAGTGTTCTTCTGTCGGATGTTGATATTGTGTACTTGCAAAACCCTTTCGATCATCTATACCGTGATTCAGATGTAGAGTCGATGACTGATGGTCATGACAATATGACTGCTTATGGCTATAACAATGTCTTTGATGAGCCAGGAATGGGCTGGGCTCGATATGCGCATACAATGCGTATTTGGGTTTATAACTCTGGTTTCTTCTACATTAGACCTACAATTCCTTCAATTGAGCTGTTGGATCGTGTGGCCAATCGACTGTCCAGGGAGCAGGCTTGGGACCAGGCAGTTTTCAATGAGGAACTCTTCTTCCCTTCTCATCCTGGGTATGAGGGGCTTCATGCTTCCAGGAGAACTATGGATTTCTATCTTTTCATGAATAGCAAGGTCCTCTTCAAGACTGTGAGGAAAGATGCTAATCTGAGCAAGTTGAAGCCGGTAATCGTTCATGTTAATTACCATCCTGATAAGCTTCCTAGAATGATAGCAATTGTGAAATTTTATGTCAACGGGAAGCAGGATGCTCTGAAACCTTTTCCTGATGGTTCAGATTGGTAAAAGATTGTTCCCGCTAATCATATATACACGCTTGGGACATTTTGATACTTTGTGTTCAAAAGAATTGTAACGTAAACAATATCCAAGAGTTGTAGGCTTAAAGACTTATTTTTGAATTATTTTAGGAATGTCAATCCTCTGCCATTAAAAGAAAGGAAAAAAAAAATTCCATATGTGGATTTCGTTAGCTTAGTACTCCTTTACTAAGCACACGTTTATTTACATAAAAATTGCATGAATAAAATTGTGAATTTTACTTGTATACACAAAGACTTACTTTTGTTTCAACACTGCAGAAGTCATTCCATTTACATAAAAATTCTATGTGCTCTTGCATCAAAATATGTGTGTATTTTACTTGTACATATACACCCCAAAAAAAGAACACAACAGACTAATTTTTGTTTCAACTATGGCCATTTCTATTTATAATTAGAAAATCTTTACGGTTCCACTCTCCAATCCAAGTCTCACAACATTTAGTAGAAAACCATCAGTTGGCACAAAACAGGCAAAAATGATGAGATGGGAAATTTTTTTTTTTCCTTTCTTCTTTTCATTCTGGAGCTTTCAACTACAATAAAAAAAAAATCAGCAGAGTGGTTATAGCCCCAAACTAAGCATCAGAGGATCAGGACTTGAGTTGTCTCTGCTTGGAGTTTTCAGTTCAGCGCTGTTGCTTTCGCCATCAAAAGGTTCAGGGCAGTTGCTTTTGCCATCAAAAGACTCAACTTTCGCAGCTTTGAGATCAGAAACAGCATCTGGACCATACGTCTTCTCTAGTTCATCCTGTTCCATGGGCAAATCAATTTCATGAATTGTTTCTTTCTTCCAGCATTAGAAAGTAAATAAAAGGAAAATAATGAATATCATATTGAAAGTGAATAGGTGAAGCTAAATTCACAAATGGGGTAAAATAAGGGGCAAACGATAATGAATAAGTAGAGTTTAGATGACGAACAATTGTGTCATTGTTTTCTTCATTGAGTTTCTCACATTTCTCAGAAAGCCTCCATAACTTTTGTGGGATCTCGGAAATTTCCCTCTGCAGTGTCTCCGCAGTTGCTTGTAGTTTCTCACATTCCTGCTGAGAAGAAATACAAAACCAAAATATCATATGAAGCACAGCTATTGCCTAAGGGTGAAATAAGTAAACTTTTGTAACAAATGAGACCAGTCAACTAAGAAGTCAAAATCAACTAAAAACAGAAGAGACAATCCTTGCCTACTCTTGAAATATACTGTACCAAATCTTTTTCTTATCCCTTTTCAATCACAATTCTACAGGATGATACCAGAATGAAACTAATAGTCACAAGGCTCCAGCAAAGGTTACTCTATAAGTTCTATAATATGCAACCACAAGATGCCCCTAAGTAGCCCTACTGTCACAGGAAAGACTGCTTTTCAAGCTAAGCCACTACTTCAATATCCAGGCCAAATATGTTTTTTTTCCTTTTGCATAGGCAGAATCGTTTGCATCACTTCTGATTCCATTGTTTTGTAATCAGTGTTTGGGCCTATATGGGGTACACAATTGGTTATTCTATTCTGTTCCTCTTTGGTGCTTTATGTCTCAAACAAAGAGATACATACAAGCAATGAATGAGGAACGCAGATCGACAGAGCTTAGATGACCTTTCTAATTTATCATGTTTAAAATATCTTTTTGCTGTAGTATGAACTTCTGCAGCTGATGTAAACAATACATCTCCAATCTACTAATACCAGAATATTTTCGAGGAAGGCTAACTCAGAATTAGATGGAGGAAATTTCAATTTTTACTCATTGAATTCCACGTTAGCTTTCTTAATTATGATACCAGTAATATGAAAAACAAAAGTTCAGGCTACCCATGATGGAATATCCAAAATGTGTTTACTATTGCCTAAGGGTGGTACCTAGGCACCTCAACTAATATCTATACAGTTATCTGATATCTGAAAGTTCACTCATTCTGACCATTTATATAAGCAATCAAAAGTTCAAAATTAGAAAAAGGTTGAGGGTATATCTTGTATTTCCTTGAAATTTTAAATCCCCATTCCAGAGATTGCTTATATCAACTGTCAAGAGTTCAAAGCTAAGGTTGAGTTCATGCTGGTTTGAAAGTTTAAACATCCTTGTACTTTTTATCACTCCTCTCCAAATCCATGAGAGACATAAGCAAATCCTTGCATAGAAACCAAGACACTGTTTTCCTAGAGTGGCAATATTGAACCTTAGGATCCAAGTAGTGTTTGATAGAAGCTGTACTTTTTGTTCTAGAATTTTTTTTTAAAACTTCGATATCATGCATTTTCACAATTAGGTCTTGTTTGCTTCATACTGAAAGTTTAGGTTTTATTATGCAGTGATTTCCCTCTATTTGTCCGAATTTAATTTGGTTAATAAAAGTGTGCATTCTAAACATTCACAAGGGTAACAAACAAAACTGATCCTAAAATCTCTCACCCTATAATACAAGGAAAGAAAGATGATTGATAAATGAAACCTCTATATATACACGTGCACACGCACACACACATGATAAATGGAACCTCTATAAATTACACACATACACACATGTTGTCAGCTGAAAGACTGCATAAGTACGTTACCTGTCTGCGTAATCTTGACCTCTTAGCTGACTCCCTATTAGACTGCTTTCTCTTTTCTATTCTCTGTTCATAATCTTCCTGTCAAAGCAACAGAAGGGGTCAACAAAAGAACATGAGTTGCATAGGCTTATTCCAGTTGATAGAAGTGAATAGAACTGTTAAAGTTTACAAGAATGATAGCTAATCCAAAGGATCATACGTCCATATCACAAAGGACTCAGACTATACAAACAAAGATGATAAGAGCATTTTTCATTGCATATGTTCCTGTAAAGTATTCTCTCTTTTCTTATAAGCAGACAAGTTTGTAATTCTATGAATCATGCGTGCCAAATTCAAAACCTGTGAATCTGTCATGAGTGAAAATTTAAACATGGGATTATACAAGCAGTCTACATAGAAGGTTCTATAGTGCACATCTATGGTGGAACTGCAATTGTTGGTAAAATAATCATCAAGATTTACCAATATATCAAATAACTTAAAAAGGTGAACATGATAGCTATTCTCAAACATTGATGCTCAAATAAAAATAGAAAGGAAAATCATTGATGAGTACGCTGCTAGTCTCCAACCACACAATACACATCAACAATTCTAAAGTTATTATTGTACCTGAGAAACACAGTATGCTAGACTCTAGATCATAGCAGAAAAGAAAAAAACACAAAAACAATTGATGAAAACATGAAATCAAACTGTCAAAATAAAAATGAAACCAGTTATGAATCCAGTTCACGTGCATGATTTCTCATACAAGCATCATTGCTGAAGCCACTACAGCTGAGGAACCAGATAGATTTTGCCACA